>JAMZAV010015984.1:0-12230 GCA_024449915.1 Sweltsa coloradensis | reverse complement strand
GAAAAAAAAAGGGGAAACCCCTTTTGGAAAAGAACCGCTTTTTATTTTAAAAGTTTTTTAGGGTTTAGTGCGAATTTGTGCCATTTGGCCGTTTGCCCAAAACGGGTGGGGCTACAACGGTCTATTATACATGGACATTAAAGTTATGGTGATGTAGTACCTTTTGAAAGAAAAAGTTGTAAAAGTTAGCCAGAATCCATAGAAATAAAGCTTTTATATAAGTTTTTTTACGGTTTAGTGAGATATTTTCGTGCCATTTGGGCCGATTGTGACCAAACGGGTGGTAGTGCGGGACCATAGTGTAAAATATTGTTATCCCGTATGCTCCTTCGTGAAGGAAGCAAGGGACCTATTTTATCTTGTTTATATATGTGTAGAGATACCAAAATGTCTTGGTGCCACTTTCAAGATGGCGTCATTTAAAAATGGCGGCCATTTTCTTTCGAATCACGATTTTGCTTGTAATTCAGTTAATTTTCATCATATTTGAATAGTGTTTTATTATAAAAATAGCTTATGTATGCTTTCTATAGTATGTCGATACTGCGTTTCAGTGTGTGTAAAATTTTAAACTTTAAAGATGGCGCCATTTTGAAATGGCGCCATCTTTAAAGTCTTTTTTCTGAATCTGAATTTTCTTTGAATCACGTTTTGCTTGTAATTCATTTAATTTTCATCATATTTGAATGGTGTTTTGTTATTATTGTAGCGTGTGTTATTTTTTTTATAGTACTTTGTTGATAACTGGGTTTGTATATGTGTAAACGTTAAACTTTGAAGATTATGCCTTTAAATTCAAAATGACATCATTTTCTTCAGAATCACGTTTTAAGTGGTAACTCCAGTTGATTTTATTCCGATTTGAATGATGTTTTGTTATTTAACGCTTTTTTTGGTTTTTTATGGTTGTCTTTAACGGCTTTCGTTACAAGAGAAAAAATCCATCTCAGCCGGGTATCGAACCCGGGTCACGCAATTGTGGGTCGGGTGCTAATCCCATAAGCTACCGAGACTAACGTAATAACTTTATTCACACCATCAACCCCGAAAGTGAAAAGTAAATCGTATTGGTAGCTTAAGGGTAAAGCACCCGACCAGCAATTGGGAGACCCGGGTTCGATGCTCGGCTGAAAATGGATAATGCATTTCTGGAATGTTTTCTTTTAATCCAATACATCAACAAGAGTGTTCCCAATGACTGAAACTGAGTAACAACACTCTTTTTCTTACTTCAGAGCGATAACACCCCGAAAACAATGTAAATATTCGATAACATATTCACAACTTTTCATATGCACTGCTCTGCATACAACACTCTTATTAGTGTGCACGACAAATAACTGAAGTTTCTGTGCACCCATTTTATAGCTTCTTCCCCAAAACAGACAATTCAAACAAAAACTGCTTTCATGAAGACTTTAGAGAAGGTAAACTCCATTGTTCATGGATTTTCAGAAAAAGTAGTACTACTTACATTGGATATTGGCCTCTTTAGCCCTCTCAAACTTTTGGAATTGCTAAAAAAAACAACAAAAACAAATGGATCCTTTGAACAGGCGAGCTTCACACTATTATGGAAACAAAAAAGAGCCATTGGTATGTTCATTAAAGGAACAGGTTGTTCCAGAATTGTGGATTGAGGGTGATCTGTACACTACCCCAGCCACTGTCAAGCAAATCCTGGAAGGCACACGTGTACGAAGAGATAACACGCCCATAAAAAATACTCCTTGCTCCTTTTACCCAGTATGAGCAAGCATTTTACAAAGAGTTTCCAGATTTGACGTCAGTTTTATATGAAAAAGTACAAACTCTCACAAAACGCATATCATAAGGATAATGACCTCAAAATAGCACATTCCACACTAGCTGGAGTTTTTGGTCGCAAAAATCTCGAAATTAATTTTGAAAGCGGCATCAGCGAAAACAATACAAAAAGGTTTCTCCCCTTCTTGTATCATTTAATCCAGCTGGAAACCCATTCACAAAACAGTATAAGTGAGCTCTTAAACATCAATACCAAGTGTGTAATGCCTGTGAAAATAAAGAAGACATAGCAATATGGCACATCGGGGTTTCAAAGCTAATTGTAAAGTTTACGGAGGAGCGCATTGCTACTGGTTGCCCAAGATAAAAAGAATCTGAAAAAACCTGCAAAACAAGCAGTAAAAAAAAACTGAAATTAAAAAAAAGAACACCATTGTTGAACTAAAACAGGATAGACAAGTTACTGTTTCGCGTATTCTAATTTTGCCAGATCACGCCCACAGATAGACATTCATGTCATCATCATTGATTGCTAACTGTCTGTGATTCCCTGATCAATGTTTGCTCCTGATGGCAAAATGTTGCATGCTCTAACAAGAGCAAACTTATGGAGCTCCTTGAATCTGACCCGAAAAACATGAATGTACGCCAGATAGTATGGATGTCCAGCATTTGGATCTGAAAGTATAATGCATTAAAAAGTAGCTGAACACAGTGTTGCTGTAATTGATGGTAGGCAGAGCTACAAGCAAATTGACAAACCACAAACAATGAGAGCTGTTCAGACCTTGCTGATCATTTTATTAACCGAATCAACAAGAAGTAAGAAAAGTACAATTTGTCTTCACTTGATTTTGACACATACAAATTTACGACTCTTTGAAACGGTTCACAATGGAAAAGACACCAAGGGCACAATGAACCAACGCATTACTGTATTGAGCCACAAGCAAATATATAAAAAGTATCCAACAGTAGCTTCTCCCCTTTAAATAAAAAAAGATGAGCTTTTCCAATTTTCTTGCTGTGAAGTTCTTGGAAATTGCAAGAGATACAAGCAAAAAATGTTGTAGTTGCTTGGCGACAAACGCACAAGGAACTCAACATGAGGCTGCATCACTAAGAAGCTCACATGAAGATGCAGATACGAAAAAAATTCCCCGTGCTATTGAAGCTGGAGAAAGGGGAGCCACAAAGGTATATATACACTCTCCTGACACAGATGTGTTTGTACTATGTGTGAGCAAGTGTCCTGCATTCCCAAAGGATACAAATTCATCACAGGCTTTGGAAGCAAAAGGCCGAATTAAACTTATACCCCCTTTCACCCATTTACAAAAAAGCAGGGCGTCTGAAGGCAGAAAACCCTTATTGGTATGCATGCAGTGTCCGGGGCAGAGAAAAAAGGTTCTATCAACAAAAAAGGGAGACCAAGCTTCTGGAAGCCCTTTGTGGCGCCGGAAAGAGCACACTGGAGGCCTTAGCAAACCTTGGCAAAACAAAAGAATTATCAGATATTTTTCAGGAATTGAAACATTTATTTGCAACGTGTATGCCTCAAATACTCAGATTACAAATGTTGGGGAGCCTAGGTGGTAGCTTTTTTACTCAAAAGCAAGTGTCGGGTGAAAGTCTTCCCTCCTTTCAAGCTGATCATCGCTCAGACCGCCATTAAAGAGTTCATCTGCAAGCTATGGAGTGGCATGAATGTGACAAACCACATCCAAACTTACCATATTTCCAACTCTTAGGGTGGCAGCGCGAAAATAGTCTGTTAGTTTTCCCGTGGCTTGTTTTAGTCCACCAGCTCCTCTTTCAGTACCTGAAAATCAACAAATGCAACTGTATAAGAACAAAAGGCAGCAGTCATCGTTGCAAGTGTGCTGCTAATTCACTGTTGTGCACAGAAATGCGCACTGTTTTGGTGGCGAAGACGTATGTGGAAATATTGCTGATGCATACCTATTTCCACCAGATGATGAGAGCGAATATGAAGATGAGTGATGACCTACATAAATGTTATTAAGCACCTTTATTATAAAAATTGTATATTCCTTGAAATAATTATGAATCAAATCCTTATGTGTTTAAACTTAATCAAAATTTTATATAGTTTACTTTGATTTTAAAAATATAATAGTATCTATCAATTTAACCATTGAAAATGCTGTTTTGTCGAACCCTCTAATGAAATACCGAAAATCCCAATTTTCGTTAATTGTTTTTGGTGTAGGCCTAATAACAAAATAGTAAGATACATGAATGTTGTAATGATAAACAGTGTTATAGATTCCATTCAATCTTTAATGCAACAAAAAATTCAGCATTATTATGTTAGTAGCCGGTAATACAGTTGCTCCAGGTGCCCACCCGGAAATTTTTGAGGTTCAGTTTTAAATCCCGGTCTGCAATATTTTTCTGATTCTTAATTGTACAGTACAGAATTTTAAAAGCTATAATAATAACAAAACACCATTCAAATCGGATGAAAGATAACTGAATTACAAGCAAAAACGTGATTCTGAAGAAAATAGCCGCCATTCTAAAATGGCGCCATCTTTAAAGTTAAAATTTTTACACATAATGAAACCCAGTATTTCCATTCTTTTTAAAGCATACAGAGAATATAATAGTAACAAAATATCAATCAAATCGGATGAAAATGAACTGAAACTACACGCAAAAACGTGAATTAAAGAAAATGGCCGCCATTTTGAAATGACGCCATATGAAGTGGCACCGATTTTTTGTATCCGTCAATAATAAACCCAAGTTACAATCGTCCCTTGCTTCCTTACGAAGGAGCTTACGGGGACCCAACATAGGTCCCTGACTATGGGGTTACAACGTTCATATTAAACATGGACATTAAGGTTATGGTGATGTAGTACCTTTTGAAACAAAAAGTTGAAAAAGTTAGCCAGAATCCATAGAAATAAAGCTTTTAATATAAGTTTTTTACGGTAAATATAATACCAAGTGACAAGAAACAATATAAACTTGACAACAATCACCTACAATGCATAGGCAGCAAAGCAAAGCACTTGCAAAAGTAAAGATATCCCACGCAAACCAAAAACTTAAAAAAATCTCATCCATCAACGCGGCGGGACTTAAGCGTTTTCCTAGTTATGAGAAATCTTTCTTCAATTGTACCCAAAAACAATACAGCTCTAAGTTCAGAGATTTCGAAGGTCCCCTCCAATTTTCATCAAGGTCGCATATGCCGTTTGCCTGGTAGAGAGCGAACAAACAGACAAAAAAACTAATTGGATGAGCGAAGCGAAGACTTCAATTGGCTTGTTCACTGCGACTTTTACTCACCACGCTGCGCTATTGTACTAACCCCCCACCGCCGTCTGGATGCCTGTAAAGGCGGATGTAGACCGTAGACGGCGGTGATAGCCCAACTTGCGGGTGTCATGGCTGCTCATAGCTGTCAGCAGCCTACTGTTTTTACTGTCAGTTTGCATAGTTTTATGTTGAAAGCAAAATGCCCAATTGCTGTGTGTATTCGTGTAAGGAGAGAGGAGGGCATACTGTCGTGATTATTACTACAAATAAATACAATCACATATTACTGACAATTGTGTCTTTATTTGGCCTCCTGCCTACGTAACCTCTCTCATGTCAACAAATCAACACTGGCTAGGACTAAGCCCTAGGCTTTGCTGAGGCGTATGCAAGTAGGGCCTAGGCCTATACTTGCTAATTTATAATACCATGATATTGATATGCCTAGGTCTACATCTAATGCTGAAGAAAAGCCTAGGCCCTAGTCCTTAGTAGCCTTATTCCAAGTTTGCCTAGGTCTTATCTCAATAACAGTGCTAGGCCCCAGGTTTAGACATCAACGGCGCCATGTGCTTTCAGCTCTTATTTTAATTTTCCTATCGTTCACGTTTTTATTGTTTAGAAGTTTAAACAAACAAAATATGCTATTGAATAAAATTACTTGAAATAGGCCGTACGACTACTTACGTAAAACCATTGATTAAAGAAGGAATGGTAAAACAATACGTAAACAAACAATTGAGGAAGCATACAGATTTGACAATGCAGAGCCTGCTTTACATAGTTTATTTCAAACACCGCCACGGTCTTTGGGCAGGGTCCACTAGATACCTAACAAGCAGCTCGGAATAAGTATCTAGTGGACCCTGGTTTTGGGGGTAAGTGCAGTGGCGCGATCTGCGTGGAGCTTTGCGTGAACAAGCCAATTTCACTGACCCCAAAAAAATTTAGCTCGGATGTTTTTTGTTTTTTTTTGTTTTTTTTCTGTTTGTTCGCTCTCTACCGGACAAACGGCATATGCGATCTTGATGAAAATTTGAGGGGACCTTCGAAACCTCTAAACTTAGAGGTGTATTGTTTTTGGGTACAATCGAAAAAATATTTCTCATGAATATCGTACTTTTACGATTTTTTCGATTTTTTGTGCGATATTTTCGTGCCACTTGGGCCATTTCTGACCAAACGGGTGGGGCTTCAACATCATATTATACATGGACATTAAGGTTATGGTGATGTTGTACCTTTTGAAAGAAAAAGTTGAAAAAGTTAGCCAGAATCCATAGAAATATAGCTTTTAATATAATTTTTTTGATTTTTTGTGCGATATTTTCGTGCCATTTGGGCCAATTCTGACCAAACGGGTGGGGCTTCAACGTTCAAATTATACATGGACATTAAGGTTATGGTGATAAAGTACCTTTTGAAAGAAAAAGTTAAAAAAGTTTGCCAGAATCCATAGAAATAAAGATTTTAAATATAAGTTTTTTACGGTAAATAATAACTTATTGACAAGCAAGTAACAATAGAAACTTGACAACAATCACCTACAATGCGTAGGCAGCGAAACAAAGCACTTGCAAAAGTAAAGATACCCCACGCAAACTAAAAACTTTTAAAAAAAAGCTCATCCATCAACGCGACTAAAAAAAGCGTTTGCGAAGCTTCCTAGTAAAAACAAAACACCCGAGCTATTTTTCTTGGGGTAACGTAAGTAAAAAACAAACAAAACAAACACAAAGTCAAATTGAAGTCTTCGCTTCGCTCATCCAATTACATAGCCGGTCTCTAGTTAGTAATTGTTCGCTCGTCGATGGTGTCAGCGCCAACAAGGTTGGCTTTGTCTACTTTACATTTAATGTCACCCACTGAAAATCAGTTGTGTTACTGAGTGGGTATACACTAATACGATATATATTTTTTTTATTAAATCAATTAATAGTCAACTAAAGAGCTTCTTTGGTGCTGTTCCACGATTCTTCGTGAGTCAGTCATTTACAAAAGTACAAACATACAAAATAAAATACAATTCCGTTCTGTTTACAAACTGAAACAAACTTATTAACAAAATATAGAAACATAAATCATGATATTATTAGACGAGGGAGCGAAGCGACTGAGGAAACCATTCAAGAAAATCGTCTCTTCTGTGATTCTGTGTGTAGGTCTGTCTGTGTGAACATCGAAAATCAGCCGAATCGCAGAAAAGATTGCGCTGAAATTTTAACATACATCTGGTACGAATATACTGAGAACAACTAACAAAATCAGCTAAATTCGTTGCGATTTAAATCTACGAGGAGAAAAAATTGAAAAATAGGCTGCTAATTTGTTGGATGAGCGAAGCGAAGACTTCAATTTCACTGACCAAAAAATTTAGCTCGGGTGTTTTTTTTTTTTTTTTTTTGTTTGTTTTTTGTCTGTTTGTTCACTCTCTACCAGGCAACCGGCATATCCGATCTTGATGCAAATTTGACAGGACCTTCGAACTCTCTGAACTTAGAGGTGTCTTGTTTTTGGGTACAATCGCAGAAATATTTCTCATGAATATCGTACTTTTACGATGTTTTTTAATTTTTAGTGCGATATTTCGTGACATTTGGGCCGATTCTGACCAAACGGGTGGGGCACAACGTTCATATTATACATGGACATTAAGGTTATGGTGATGTAGTACCTTTTGAAAGAAAAAGTGAAAAAGTTAGCCAAAATCTATAGAAATAAAGCTTTTAATATAAGTTTTTTGATTTTTTGTTGCGATATTTTCGTTTCCATTTGGTCCAATTCTGACCAAACTGGGGGGCTACAACGTTCATATTATACATGGACATTAAGGTTATGGTGATGTAGTACCTTTTAAAGAAAAAGTTTAATAGTTAGCCAAAATCTATAGAAATAAAGCTTTTAATATAAGTTTTTTACGGAAAATAATACCAATTGACAGGTAACAAAAGAAACTTTACAACAATCAGCTACAATGCGTAGGCAGCAAAACAAAGAACTTGCAAAAGTAAAGATATCCCATGCAAACTAAACATTTTTAAAAGCTCATCCTCAACGCGGGGGGACTTGAGCGTTTCCTAGTAGGAATTATTTTAAAGACAATGGCTTTGTTTTTGAAAAATATTTTGTTTGTTATTTGCCGGCCGTGAAAATTAATGCAGTGCCCAAGGTGTATCGAATCTTTCACGCTCAAGGTGCCCCCAAATAGAGCTGGGAGATTGAACAAACATTGCAATCTGTACACGTATTTCGTACTGGCTATGTTTTCCATACTGCACAGATGAGACTACACTGCGTTATATGCGTTTCAAAATATGTTTAATAATTTTTAAAAATAAATCCAGAAATTACAAAATCTTTCCCGACCAAGGGATTGAACCCAGGTCTCCCACATTTCGGGTATAAGGGCGCCTTAGCCAACTAGACTAGGAAAACGCCTAAGTCTTTGATAGATGAGAGACCGAGTCATTGTGTTGAGTACCCAGGAACATTTGCATTTAAGTTTCATAATTATATTGGTATAAATAATAGGGGTTTTGAGTTTAGTTGGTATAAGAGCGATTCAACTGTAAGGCGATAATGCTCCACTCTACCCTATGAATGATAGGCTTGGGAGGCATTATGTAGGAGAAAAAAGGGAACTTTACCGGGTACTCAACACAATGTCATGCCTCACTCACTCGTCTAACAACGACTTTGGCGTTTTCCTAGTTGCATTAATATCCTTTTTGAATTTGTTACCAAAATTGTTGTGTTATAATGCATTGTTGTAATATTACCATTTTAAATATTTACTTAACTGTAGTTCATTGTTGTGTCTGCTTATTTTTTGGTGAATTAAATGCACATCACAGTCCATAATAATATTATAATGAAGATAAATTCACTATATTATGTAATAATCAAATGATTCGAATAACAATGATATTTGAGATTGGTAGAGGTGCCGGGTAGACCCTAATCATTTTTAACTCCATAAGAATAGCATTGTTGGTGGAGGTGCCGGGTAGAGCGAGAAAAGTTTTAGTTCCATAAGAATAGCATTGTTGGTGGAGGTGCCGGGTCCTTGATTTTATTATTTAAATTACGGGGAGCGGTATTATTGTTGTGTTTTTTTTTAAGTGTAGCACACGTGGCGGTGAACTTATTAGACGAGTGAGCGAAACGAATGAGGATATTATAACGCCAGTTGATCGGGTCTTCGTCGTGATTAATTCGTCTGTAACGTGTCTGTTTATCCGGTCCCATACGGCCGAACGACCAAATAGATCGAGCTGAAATTTTAAACAGACAACCGTGACCAGGTAACTGAGAACTGCTAACAAAATGAGAAAAATCCGTTGCGATTAAACCTACAAGAATTAAAAATTTGAACCTAGATTGCAAAATGTTTACATTTGCCATGTATAGAAGCTGCCACAGCCATGGTTAAAAAAAATAAAAATAAGATTTAGGTGACGGATAAAAAAATCATCAAGTCGGTGGTTATCACCACGTGTTTTGTTTTTGTTGTCTTAAATATCATAGGCCTATGCGCTAGGAAGTCTAGATAGGAGTACGCTTCGGTAGGCCTGTTAGGACATTGGCCAAGAGCATGGCTCGCGCATAACGAACTCTATTCCACAAACGTCAGCTGATAAGTAGAGGAGTATATTAATACTCGAAACTAGAGGTGAGCTCTGGTAGTCGTCGTCGGGGACCTCTCCTTCCCTGGCGACCTCCCCAACGACGACGACCATCATGACACGAACGATGACAAAGACGATGGCGACCACGACGTGAGAACCCCCTCTTCCTTTCACCTACCCGTAGCTAGATCTCAGCACTGTAAGGCCTAATGCGCCACTCTAGCCTAATAGACTGTGGAGGAAATACCCATGTGAAGCTAGATTCAGCCTTAGGTTTTGGGGAGGAAAGTGGATGTTCCCGGGTACTCAACACATGGCTTGCTCACTCGTCTAACAACGACTTTGGCGTTTTCCTAGTTAGTAGGACGTACTACTTTTGAAATATATGTCTGATAACAATGGCAAAACGAGAGTGAAAAGCCGTCGATTGCGTCAGAGTCAATAATGTCGGTTTCGAGCCGCTGTAATTAAAATCCCGCACTGAGATTCAGTTCTGTAAGAGGCGGGGGGTGCGTCCCACAATGGTGCCGCATGCAATTTCTTTTTAAATACTTATTTTTTAAGTGGTTTTATCTAGGTACCCGTTAGGGCGCCGCAGCCAAGCCGCGGTGCGCTACACACTCAAGCACCTTATACACCAAGCAGAGTTGGGGTGATTTCGAGGTGTTACCCAGCCGTCATGTAACGTGATGTGAACTTGAAAACTATCACAATCGAGGGGATTTAGGTACCTGACAACACATGCCAAATTTTATTGGGGTACGATTATTCCTTCTTGGTGAAAAAATGGCTTGAAACATGCTCAAAATCACTTTAAGGATGTTAGCTACTGCTACTGCTACTGCTAACATCTAATTCGTCAGTTTCAATCGGCCCGCGATTGACCAGACGGGTGGGGCTACAATGTTCATATTTTACATGGACATTAAGGTTATAGTAATATAGTCTCTTTTGAAAAAAAAAGTTGAAAAAGTTTGCTGGAAGGCTTCCAAATAAAGGTTTTAAAATAAGCCTTATACACTAGGCATACAATCAACAAGTAACTATAGTTTTGACACTTGTTGACGGTACAAGCAGAGTTAGGCGGGAAAGTGCGATACGTAAACAAATAGCGAACATTTTAAATTTTTCTTCTTTGTGTGGAACGAGAAAAGGTGTCATTATTCTCTCAAAAAACAAATCAGAAACCGTCCCTGGCCTAGGCCCAGATGTAGAAAATTATTTATAATACAACAGTGTAGGTCTAAAGTTCCATTAGGCTATGGACTAGATAAAATAAGTACTTACATTACATGTTTGACAAGCCCTAGGCCTTTCTTAGCCAACCCTAGGCCAGCACAACCTTTTTCTGACACACTTTCCTCACAAATAACCAGTTTTGATTACTAAAAGCCTAATGCAGATAAACAATGGTATGATAGTCCTAGGCTATTCCAAAATTTACGGCAATAATAAGCCTTTTCTTTTTTTTTAATAAACTCACGCAATCTCCTGTCACTTTTAATGAAAATGTCAAACAAAAGATGGTGAAAATTTTCAATATTCTTTTGATTATCTGATGATTTACATGGCTGTGGATTCAGTGAAATAGGTGTAAAATAACATTAGTTGTGCGTTTGTTGTTACATGGGAAAGTTTTAATTGGATGTGAGTTGCCTAGACTTAACCAGTCCTTATACCGTCGTTATACCATGGTTATACCACCTATACCCAGGATGTACATGAATCCGGGCCTAGATATTTTACATCCTATTGTTATTGCTAATACTATAAAAATTAAATCAACTTTGATAAAAATATTATATTTTAACAAATAGTTTTGTAATGGAACTTGAAAAAGTAATGAGATCACACACATAACAAAAACTTGTAGAAATACAGCCAAACCTTACACACTCAAAAGGAATGAGATCTAAAAAAGGGCCAAGCTCATCTACCCTTCTACATTTGCGCATTCTTAATTCATAAACGTACAGTGTCCCATAACAGCATCCTCGAAAAGCTTGGCAAAATAGAATTTGCATGTTTACGTTTAAATTAATTAGAAAAAAAGAACTTGGATAAACTATTACGTTTAAATTAATAATCGCAAATTCTATTTTGCCAAGCTTTTCGAGGATGCTGTTATGGGACACTGTACGTTTATGAATTAAGAATGCTTAAATGTGGAAGGGTAGATGAGCTTGGCCCTTTTTTTAGATCTCATTCCTTTTGAGTGTGTAAGGTTTGGTTGTATTTCTACAAGTTTTTGTTATGTGTGTTGTATTTTGGAAGAAGTTAAGGTGCAATGCTGAAAGGAAAAAAAGAGGAATTAATAGAAGAATTGATATTTTTGCGTAAACCCAGATGATTTGCAGAATATAATATTAAAGCTGGGATTTCTTGGGGGCCAAGCTCCCTAGCTCCACCCTGGATACGCCACTGGGTGCAGTACACTTAAAGTAGATTTAATAATGTATTATTATGTATAATTATATAGGATGAAGACTTAAGATCAGTTGAAAAAAAAACAAATCGTATAGTTGTTACCATAATAAAAAT
>JAMZAV010015983.1:0-11304 GCA_024449915.1 Sweltsa coloradensis | reverse complement strand
GGCCGTTTGAGGTGAATGCTAAAAATGGGTCAATCATTGTACAACTATTACAACTATTTGCTATAGCTACGTGACTATGATGGATTGCGTAATGTTATTTGCAGACAAGAGATGGTATCAAAAGATCATCTTGAAGTTGTTGTAAGCCCACACGTGTGCCCACACGTGTGGTACTAGCATCTGCATTCGATTGTGAGTGTTGTGATGCTTTTAGCTCTGTTTATCCTAGACTCTCTGTAAGACAGAGTTATTACAAACCCCCTTAAGGTACAGCTAGGGGATGTCACTATAGATTTATGTTATTACAAACATGTAGTACCTAGCTGTTGTAAGCCCACACGTGTAGTACTTAGCATCTACATTCGATCAGAGTGTTGTGGGGCTTTTACTTTGTTTATCCTAGACTCCCTGTAAGACAGAGTTATTACAAACACCTCTTAAGGTATAGCTAGGGGATGCGCTATGGATTTACTACTTTTTTAACAGTACCCGTTTTAAACATTTTGTATTACCAAGTGTTCCAGCTACATACGACTTTGTATTTTAAGCTAGAGGATGCTATCACGTGATTCAATATAACCAATAACTATGCTTGTTTCATCAGCCAATAGGAAACAAGCTTCGTACTGCAATTATCCGAGCTACCAAAAAGGCATTGTAAGGTAGGCTCGAGGCTCTTACTAGAGGACCGTTCTTAGGAGAGTTCTTCGTACAATTTCGTTTGTCTACACCATTGTATCACACTGTGCTTTCAATATATTATACTTACTTAGCATTACCCTGCGTATTTGACTTCCAAGTTATTCACCTGTATAGAATCCCTCAAATCAAAATATTAAATTTTATAACGGCGACGATTACAACATAAAATTTGGTGGCAGCGGTGGATGCCAAACGTGTGATTGTGTTAAGAATTCGCGACTCTTAGTGCCCAAAGTCCGCCAGCCAGCCTTCAGTGGTTCCGTGCAACTACGACCTCTAATCATCAGGCAGACAGGGCGGGAGAACAATCTATAGTAAGTGCAATAGTATTCAAACGAAATTGGGGGTGTGGCCAGCAAAGCCATCTCTTAGATCCTTTTTCGGACAATTAATCTAAATTAAGAGCATTACGTGAAGAATTTGAGAAGTTCCGAGTTTTGAGAAGAAGTTTCCGAGTTTTGAGAAGTTACGAATTTTGAGAAGTTATGAATTTGAATTGAGAAGTTACGAATTTTGCGAGTTTTGTGAAGAGTACGAGCAAGCGTTCCGAGAAAACGACTGTTTCCAAAAACTGACATTATTTGCGCATAAAAATCTGGTGAATATTACGAACATTGAAAATTCCAAAAGTATAAAAGTGAAACGAAAAATTTAATTCCTATAACCGAACCGAACATTAATAAAATTGCACCAAAACATTTCTAATGCGATTCAATACTGTAGAAAATAATTTTCGTATTAATTAGCAGAACTCAGAACATTGTAAGCCAATAACTTGTGAACTATGAAGAAATATTGTTGCAATTATAACATGACATTTAATTAAAATTCACTAAAATTGCGAAATTCCACACTATATAAAAGTTTCTGCGAGTGACAAACATTTCTAAAAGTTAAGTAAAAACAAAAATAAACAAAACAAAACAAAGCTACGAGAATCTACTAATTCGTATTCGGAGCGTCGATTTGGGGGACCAACCAGGGATTCGAGCCGGAGTTCAAGGAGGCCGCAGGAAAAACCGTTGGGCGGAGGTGATCGAACCGAGGACCAGTGAGCAGAGCAAGATCGTCGGGCAGTAGCAGTTCTTATTCAAAGAGCAGTTCGTCCGAAGACGTCATGTGGTGAGTCACTCAATGTCACTTTATCCTTCCTTGCCCAATTCCGATCATACTGATAGCCCAGGTGGTTCAATTGTCGATAGCTCTAAAATAAAAATAGAAATGGCGCCACCTACTCTTAGTTTTGACATGGCGGTTAAGCTTATTCCGTCATACGATGGAAAGCGTGAGGACTTACAGAAATTCATAAGTAGCTGTGAGCTAGCTTTGAGTAAAGTCGGGGAAGACTATAAAACTTTGTTGCTCGACATCATAAAAAATAAAATAACAGGTAAAGCCTATAACGTTATTCGGTCAGGACATTAGACACGTGGGAATTATTAAAGCTACAGCTCGAGGAGTTTTACATAGAAAAACGAACCATCGCACACCTACAGCTAGAGCTGACGACGAGCCGTCAGAAGGCAGGTGAGGATGTTAGGTCATACGCACAGAGAATCGAACGGGTTCTAGGACCGTTAATTGACGCGTCTATCGAGAACCAGGAGCGCGGGCCGCACTCGCCATTCAAGATCTTTTGCGAACGCAAGCTTTAAACATTTTCCAAGAGGGATTGCAGCAACCCCTCAAAATGATGGTAAAATCGAAAAATAAAACACAATTCGAGGATGCCGTAGCAGCCGCGGTATTAGAGGAATGCGCACACCAGAGTGACCAGGCAAGTCAGAAGTTTTTTGGAACTAAAAGTGGGAACCATAAGGGGAAACAGTGTTTTAATTGCGGGCGTATGGGGCATGTAAGCTCCAATTGTTTTGCTAAAAAGACCTCGTTCGGTGGACGCACCCGCGAGGCTTCAGATGTTTTGTGAAAAAGAGAGGTCCACGTGACCCGCGTAACTTGCCAAATACTGTAAGAAGTCCGGCCCACGTGATCCGAGATTGTCGGAAACGTATGTTTATGGAGAAGGTCAAGGCAGAAGGCCAGAAGACGGGAAACGGAACAGGGCCATCGGGGGGCAGCAACCCGAGGTCCGGGGGCGACCACAGGTCGGCTGCACGTTAGGCGAAAGCCTCAAGTTTGACACGGTCCGCGTACCAACTGAGATTGCCTTTACCGGTGAGGTAAATTTTTTTATTGGACACGGGCGCAGACGTCAGTTTAATTAAAAGACATAAATTAAGAGAAAACGCACAGATCTTTGAAGACGATGCATCAAATTTAACAGGTATATCGGATAAAACTGTTAGAACCTTGGGCGTGGCATATGCGAAAATTAAATTAAACGACGATGAAGAGATAATTCACCCTTTTCCACGTAGTGGACGAAAAATTCCCCTATCAGAAATGACGGTCTGTTAGGCAGGGACTTTTTAAGCAAGTATAACGTAAAAATAAACTATGCAGATTCATGTGTTGAGTTTTTAAACGGTAATTGTTGGGATTATCCTCATCAACAAGCACTATCACTATACCTGCTCCGCAGTGAAATGATTATAAATGCTTTGAATAATTCAGGGGCACAGGTTACAGTGAAGCCAACGAGATACGAGATGGGCTATTTATAGGTCGATGTGTGACGCGATCAGAAAAATGGAATTTGTGTTGTCCCCATAATGAATGTTAATTCGCAAGATATTACAATAGAAGTGCCAGAGGTCACTTTAGAGGAGTTTTCAGTGCTACAGGTTAATGTCAGCCAAACGGCAGAAAGATTAGAAACACTAGAAAAGTCCTTGAGAACAGAACATTTAAATTCAGAGGAACGCGATACCCTATTAGAAGTATGCAGAGAATATAATGATTTATTTCTTCTTCCTGGTGACGAGTTAACGTGCACCGATGCAGTAGAACACAGAATAACCACTAAGCAGATACAGGTCCAATTAACGTTAGGCCATATCGTTTACCACATAAACATAAACAAGAGGTGAATGAACAGGTAGAACAAATGTTCAAAGAAGGAATAGTGCGTAAAAGTAACAGTCCATGGAACGCACCCCTTCTTGTAATTCCTAAAAAACTCGATGCCTCAGGTAAACAAAAATGGAGAGTAGTAATTGATTTCAGGAAATTAAATGATGTAACAGTAGGTGATGCTTTCCCTCTACCAAATATCTCAGAAATTCTAGATCAATTAGGTAACTCAAGTATTTCAGTGTTTTAGACATGGCTAGTGGGTTCTATCAAATTCCCTTGCACCCAGATGACATGTGCAAGACTTCGTTCAGTACAGGGCTGTCCAAGTACGAGTATACACGGATGCCAATGGGCCTTAAGGGGTCCCCTGCCACGTTCCAGCGGTTAATGAATACAGTATTAAGTGGTCTGCAAGGTATTCATTGTTATGTATATCTGGACGATATCGTTTGTCATGCAACCACACTGCAAGAGCACCAAAACAAGCTCAAAGATATTTTTGAACGGTTAAGACTATACAATCTTAAATTACACATAGACAAGTGTGAATTTTTGCGTAAGGAAGTTACGTATTTGGGTCATGTAGTGACCGATAAGGTATCAAACCCGATCCTAAAAAGATTGAAGCAGTAGTAAACTTTCCGATTCCGAAATGTGAACGAGATATTAAATCCTTCATCGGTCTGGGCCTCATATTATCGTAAATTCATCAGAGATTTCAGCAAGCTTTCGAAACCTCTAAATGCATTGTTAAAGAAAGAAAATGAATTTAAGTGGACTTGTTTACAGCAGGAAGCTTTCGAGAAGTTAAAGAGTTTGCTAACTACAGCACCTATTCTACAGTATCCGATTTTGAGAGAGAATCAATCTCACTACCGACGCTAGTAATTTAGCTTTAGGGGCAGTACTCTCACAGGGACCAATTGGTCAAGATTTGCCAATAGCTTATGCCAGTCGAACCTTGAACAAGGCCGAATGTAACTATAGCACGACTGAGAAAGAATTACTCGCGATTGTGTGGGGAGCAAATTATTTTAGACCATATCTGTATGGACGATGTTTTCAGATCGTAACAGATCACAAACCACTAACGTGGATTTTCAAACTAAAAGACCCGGGATCGAGACTCATGAGGTGGAGATTAAAGTTAGAAGAGTATGAATACAAAGTGATTCACAAGGCGGGACGTTTAAAACACGAACGCCGACAGTCTGAGCCGAATTTGCGTAATTGATACCGATAAATTCAGTTATGAAAGATATCAGAAGTATATTGAGACTAATGTCATCGTTAATGATAAGATCAAGGAGTGCGATATTGATTTTGACAGAGATTCCGAAAGCATATGCAGTAGCATATTTTGTTACGCAGGGAGAAGCGTGTAAGAAGGATGTGTTTGTTGATTCAGACAACCAGAGAAACCCTATTCCGAGTATAACTAGGGTAGATGATGAGGGTAGGAATGTTTACTATGTGGTAATAAAAGAGAAGGTTCAGACGTCACAAGTTACGAACGTTTATGGGAATCAATTAATGTTTTGAAAGATGTTTGTGTACGAGACAATGTTGTCAACTTGGCTATTTCGGTAATTTCGAGCGAACAGTATAACATAGAATGGCCACAAGTGCGAGTTATGTTACGGTTTTTGTTTAAACAAACGGACATAAATGTTTTTGTTTGTAGGACGAAGGGAGATGAAATAATTGAGCCCAATGTTGCAGAGAGGCTAATAATTCTAAGTGAATTTCATGATAAACCTCTAGGGGGCATCAAGGTTGTAATAGGATGTTGAATAGGATAAAAGAAAGGTACCATTGGCCGGGTATGAAGAATGACGTAAAGGAGTACATAAATAAATGTGGGGACATGTCAGCGTAATAAGCTATTAAAACCTAGGTCGCATATGCCTATGGAAATAACTGATACACCACACCGGGCTTGGGAGAAAATTTCTTTAGACGTTGTGGGGCCCTTGACTGAGACATTTCTGGGAACAAGTACATATTAACGTTTCAAGATCACTTAACTAAATACTCAGAGGCAAAATACCGATAGCTAATCAGGGAAGCCGAAACAATATCGAAAGAGTTTGTAACTAAAATCGTGCTTAAAATTCGGAATTCCGACCAAAGTTTCTCACGGACTTAGGGGCTAATTTCTTAGTGAACTTTTAAAATATGTGCAAATTATTGCAAATAAAAAAAATAAATACATCAGGGTACAGGCTCAATCTAACGGAGCCTTGAAGCAGCCACCACCTTGGCTGAAATCTTAGACATTTCATTGACAACGACCAGAGGAGCTGGGAAGGTTACCCCATGCATGTTTACTTATAATACCACACCCCACACGAGCACTAGCTTCACCCACGAGTTGGATACGGGTGAAGTAAGTTGCCAAGTTCATTAAACTCCCTACCCGAGCCACAGTACACTTACGCCGACTATGCAATGGAATTGAAAAAGAGACTGCAATCTTCACAGTCAGTGCTAGAGAGGGATTTGTTATTAAAGAAAGGAAAAATCGAAGGAATATTATGATAAGAGTAGTAAAGTTGTAATTACGAGGTTGGAGATAAATATTGTTGTACGACCAGACGGTCAAGAGAGGTTGGTCTAGGAAGCTATGTGCACCTTTCATAGGACCTTATGAGGTGTTTCTAAGGTAGGGCCTGTTTAATTACACTATAAAAACAAGGGAGAACGGTTTTGTTACCAGTCCATTCGCAATGAAACATTTGTGAGTTAAAATAGTACAATAATAAACCAGTAACAAGGATTCCTTGTTGCAGGGGCGCACTATTGTTCGTTATGTCAACCGGTCTACTCGGGGCGTCAAAGGAGAGACGAAACGCCTACAGGTACAAAATACGACCACAGTCGGGAATACATTACGAAATTGGGTCATGTAATTTTTATAGCGACCCGTGGAGCCTTCTCACGTACGTAGATCTGGGCGCATTTTGAATTAAAATATACTCAGCTGGAATTGTACAACGATATTACTCTTAACTAGTAAGGATCCCGTGGTTGCGGATATCGCTGGATTCATGTAATCAGTTTGCTTCAAACTATCAAGCAACCTTGATGAAGATTAAGACTGATAAGGATCTAGTTAGACAATTGTTGGGAACAAATCTAATTTCAGAAGTAAAGCGGGATTGATTAATTTTATTGGTGAAGGGGCCCCAAAATGTGTTGGGACCCTAGACGAGGCTGATGCGACTTTTATAATGAGCAAATTAAAAGGGTAAACGAAATGATCAGGAACTTACAAGGTTAGGGTTTAGCAACAACGAGTATGTACAGTCTACATTCATGATTGAATAGTACTATTGGAAGTCGAACAAATGAGAAGTTAATGAAGGATAGTTTGATAGGATTAATAACATATCAATGAATCTGATGATAAACTTACGCATACTCTTAACTTTTTCCATTTTAAGAGTGATGTGGGAAGAGCACGGGCGTTAATTACTCTAATGAAAAGTCAGTATCGAGATGAATTAAACCACCTAATAACTGCTATACTAAGTGCTCAAGGGGGCGTAATCCATCCTTACATTATGACACCTGAAAAGATTGTTGTTGAGTTAAGGAAGGTGTTACCTTATGTTCCGCAAACTTTATCCTTTCCCACACCATTGAGTGAAGAGAACGCAACATTATTTGTTAAAAAACAATTCAAGTGAGCGTGTTTGTGAAAGATAATAGGTTGGTTGTATTGATACTAATTCCATTAGTCCGACCAGGAGACTTCACTTGTTTAAGCTTATCCCGTTTCCAGTGCAAATGGAGGGAAATAAGTATTTGGTTTATACAACCAGGTACAGAGTATTTTGGCGATAGATAAATTAAGCATCATTACACCGTGCTATCGCAAATGGAACTAAAAGAGTGTAAAGAAACTATGGACGATCATTTTATTTGTCAGCAAAATCATCCATTGTATTGGCCCCATACATGAGATATGTGAAGTAAAGTTGTACCAGTTTGATAAGGTTATACCGTTAGATTGCGATAAGAGAAATTGTAACGCTAGAAAGATTTATTGTGGATGCAATTGCAAACTTCTAACAGTTGGTTTGTTTACCTTACCTAAACCTGAAAGTCTAACAATCACTTGCAATCCAATACGGATCATTTAAAACCAATTGATGTTATACTTGAAGGGACAGGAAGTTTTTCTTTAGATAAGGATTGTAAGGCGTACGGTAATTCAGCAATGCTTATACCTAAGAATACCTTACTCAAGTGAATTGCTGATAGATTATGTACCGCCATTTGACATTAATTTGGATTGTTGTGAAGAGTTTAACAACAAATATAAATTGAATATAAGTTCTTTAAAGTTAAATACTATTTTTAGACCTATCATGAATCTGTGGATGAATTAAATGTTGCAAGCCATAAGCTAAGTGAAATAAGTAAAATGATTGAACAAGCAGGTCAGAAACAAGCCTGAGAAACAAATTTGGACATTATTCTATTTGACTTATGTGTTTATTACTATTGTTGCCTTGGCATTGTTTTATTACACATGTGTAATGCTATCGTGGAATATATTCCACAGTTGCTGTCCAAGGGACGGAGTGCAGAAACTAAGCATTTGTATTGATAACAGTTAAATCAAAACTTCTAATGATGATTTGATGGTAGCATATAAACCATAAGGGCTAGTTTGACTTCTATTGTTGACCAGATGGAGACACTGTTTTGGAGGCAGACATTCATCGTCCGAGGGTCGAGCGAATTTCTGGTAGACGAGGTATTCATAAATAATTGTGTTTTGATACAGGTAATTAATAATAATAATTTTTACCTTCGGTATAGCGTTTTCATAAATAATTGGTGTTTTGATACATAAAGTTATTGGTAATTAATAATTTACCTTTGTAATGTTTTCATAAATAATTGGGTTTGATTACATTAAGTAATTGGTAATTTTATAGTTTACCTTGGTACTTTTATTTGGTGATGTTCTCACTATCACATGTATTTCAGTGACTTGGGTACTTAGGAATTTTTACATTTGGTAATGTTTTTTCAAGAATACTTGTGTCTCCTTACCTGAGCACTTACAAACCCTTGCTTGGTAATAAAGTCAGGATGACTTTAGTTTAAGGGGGGAGGTGTTGTAAGCCCACACGTGTGCCCACACGTGTGGTACTTAGCATCTGCATTCGATTGTGAGTGTTGTGATGCTTTTAGCTCTGTTATCCTAGACTCTCTGTAAGACAGAGTTATTACAAACCCCTCTTAAGGTACAGCTAGGGGATGTCACTATAGATTTATGTTATTACAAACATGTAGTACCTAGCTGTTGTAAGCCCACACGTGTAGTACTTAGCATCTACATTCGATCAGAGTGTTGTGGGGCTTTTTAAATTTGTTTATCCTAGACTCCCTGTAAGACAGAGTTATTACAAACACCTCTTAAGGTATAGCTAGGGGATGTCGCTATGTTTACTATCTTTTAACAGTACCGTTTAAACATTTTGTATTACCAAGTGTTCCAGCTACATACGACTTTGTTATTTTAAGCTAGAGGATGCTTTACGTGATTCAATATAACCAATAACTATGCTTGTTTCATTCAGCCAATAGGAAACAAGCTTCGTTACTGCAATTATCCGAGCTACCAAAAAGGCATTGTAAGGTAGGCTCGAGCTCTTACTAGAGGAACCGTTCTTAGAGAGAGTTCCTCTCGTACAATTTCGTTTGTCTACACCATTGTATCACACTGTGCTTTCAATATATTATACTTACTTAGCATTACCCTGCGTATTTGACTTCCAAGTTATTCACCTGTATAGAATCCCTCAAATCTAAATATTAAATTTTATAACGGCGACGATTACAACAAAGTCAGAAACAAGAATAAAGACGTTTCAACCGCGGGAAATGGACTGAGTGTCTCCATTCAACTCAAACGGCTCTCATTCTGTGATTCTGTCTGTCTGTACGTCGAAAATCAGCCGAACCGCTGAACAGATTGCGCTGAAATTTTAAACAGACATCCGGCACGAGTTTACTGAGAACTGTTAACAAAATCAATTTAATCCCTGATTTTTTAAATATCGATACCATTTGTTTAGTGGCAGCTAGCGGGACAAACTCTACGTGTCTGCCATGGCATTGTGGTAAGCATAGAGCCTACCGCACGGAGGGTTGGGGTTCGATACCCGTTAGTTTTGAACTTTTTATATTTTTACACCTACATATTATTTTTGAGGGATGTGAAATGGGAAATAAAAATTATGGGATTTTGTTTTATCTTGGAAATTTGTTAATGTTTCACTCTTATACGTTTTGAACACGATTCGCATTTTGAATGTTCAATTTAAACTAGGAAAACGCCAAAGTCGATGTTAAACGAGTGTGTGAGCCAAGTGTTGAGTACCTGGGAACATCGCCTTTTCTCCCATATACCTAAGGCACGATCTAGCCCAGTATGGGGAATGATAACGGGTACTATACACATGGCTCACTCACTCGTTTAACAACGACTTTGGCGTTTCCCTAGTTTAGGTGGTAGATGGCGGGGTCCAAAGGCACGTGCTCACGGTATCAATGCTTTCGCTAAGATGTAATTAAACGAGGGAGCGGAGCGACTCAGTGTCTCCATTCTACTCAAACGAGTCTCATTCTGTGATTCTGTGTGTCTATCTGTCTGTACGTCGAAAATCAGCCGAACCGCTAAACAGTTGACGCTGAAATTTTAAACAGACATCCGGTACGAGTTTACTGAGAACTGTTAACAAAATCAGCTAGATCCATTGCGATTTAATCCTACTAGGAAACGCTCTGTTGGACGCGTTGATAAGCGAGCACGTGCTATAGCTAGACCCACATTGCATCCACCGCCATCTAGAGGACCTTGACTCCTTGGGAAAAACTATTTTATTAAACTCTTTGTTGACAAATAATAGACTGCTTCCTCGAAAGTATTTTGATTACTTCTAGGTGGCAGTGCATTAGAAACTTCGCGCGTCTTTTCGTTGTCATGGCAACGTTACTTTTGTTATAATGTAATTTCCATCTACACTACTTATCGGATCAAAATAAAATTAACATATTCGTGACCGGACGGACATTCTAAATGATTTGGCTATCTCAGATTTTGTCGCCGTTGAGTTTGAAAAAAAAACTTTCGGTTAACTTTAATTTGTAACTTTTTAACTTTTTGAACGATTTTGCCACAAAACTAATGGCATTCAATCGAGAACGAAGCTTGCGGATGGTCAAAATTTCAACTCGATCCGATCCTCCGTTCGAACGTTATGGCGAGACATACAAACAAAAAAAAAAAAAAAAAAAAAAAAAAAAAAAAAAAAAAAAAGTGACTAATTTTTCCGGCAGAGTCAAATGGAAACGCTCGCTTCGCTCGCTTAATAATAAATAAAAATGTGATTTTTTTAAATATCGATAGCAAATTGTTTAGCAGCAGCTAGCGGGACGAAATCTGCGTGGCTGGCATGGCATAGTGATAAGCATTTAGCCTACCACACGAAGGGTTAGGGTTCGTTGCACGTTAGATCTACATTTTTTATATTTTTACACCCACATATTATTCTTGAGGGTGTTAAATGGGAAATAAAAATTAGGTGATTTGTTTTATCTTGA
>JAMZAV010015980.1:0-11936 GCA_024449915.1 Sweltsa coloradensis | reverse complement strand
ATAAATTTGGAATTTTCCTTTTTTTAAATTTGTCGTTGGGTCAACTGTCAACCGTGCACATTTACATTTTGCAAACATTGAACCAAAATTTAATTGGGCCCCTGGCAAATGCAGTGAACCAATAAAAAAATCGTAAATCGTGTTGAAAGCAAGTTGCTTTAATTTAGAGCTTTGCAGTAGGTGCTGTTTTGTTTACATTCAGAGTGCGAATTGACGAGGGGATGGGGGGAATTCCCCCTTCTGGTAATTTCATCCCTGGCTGTGTTTTACTGAAAGTTATCCTTGCCGGAGATTGCTAAATCCCCACCTCTGGATTCCAATCTCATCTCATAACATATCAAGTGACTTTATCTCTTAAAGTTAAGTCAATTTACACATTCCTAGCCATGAAATGTTTGTACATTAATAAACCAAACCATTGGACTCTTTTTTTATCCTTTCAAAATAATACCTCTGATCGCTTCCAAGGCCATCTCGAGGGCAATAATACCTCCCAAAAAAATTGACTCTGGTGGCTGGGGCTTTGCCCCCGTACAGCCCACACAAGTAATATACTTGGCCATCCTCCCCTCTGCCAAGACGTCAATTCACACCCTGCATCATTCGATCACATTGTTGCCCATGCGCTGTACTTGGTGCATCTAATTTAAATCACGCACAACGTGTCTCCTAATTACTGGGTAGTACAAATATGAAAACGAAAGTATTTGGAACTTGTACATTCCATACAATAAAATCTGTAATGTGCGCAAAGAAAAAGCGTTTCGAAGATGAGAAACTCGAGTCTCTGGTTAATATACGAGATGAGAATCTCTAGTCTCTGGTTACTATGGTTCTACTTCTACCTACCCCCATTGCAAGATGTCGCTCATTACGGAAACCTCGACCTCGGCAAGTTGGCGCACAAAAGCGTTTAAAACTTTTGACAGACTCGTCATGAAAGGTTTGTCTACGAGGTTGGCTCCTACGGTGGTACGAACCATGGGTATTAGGTCCACTAGACGCTCGAGCTCAAGCTCTCTAGTAGTGTCTAGAGGAGCAAGAATGACAATGTTGTAGTAGTAGCAAGGTTACAACATGTTTGACTAGGCGAGAGGGTCATTCCATGTCAAATCAACCAGGCCGAGCCTGAAATAAAACTTGACCATCTCCGATTTTGATGAAACTTGGCAAATCTACTCTTACTAACATGTAGATTGATCGTGGAAAATTTTGTATTCCTGACGCGCTTAGTTTTCGAGTAACGCCCCGGTCAAAAACTCAAATTTGGCGACGCTAAGCGGCGTACCGTAATTGGTAAGTTTTAAACCGTTGGACGTAAAAGGCTAATTTTTTTTTAAAATTAAAGAGCATTTTATTGGCAATTTAATTTATATGTATTTGAATGCATTCCTAATTGTGAAACCATGTAAAAAATCGAAATTTGTTTTAAAACCTACCCTACGAGAAAAAGTATCTCCGAAAAAAAACAAAAAAAAAACGTGTTTTTGTTTAGATGTTTTTTACATGCACAAAAAAATTTGGGATGGGATGGCATTGGGATCATGATATATCACAGGGTCATGCACCAAATGTGTATAATGTGTCAGTTTTTAGTTTTTACCTTCCGTTTTTATTTTTAAGTGCGGCAAATTTGAATTTCACTACAAATGGAAGGTAAAAACTGACACATTTTACACATTTGGTGCATGACCCTGTGATATATCATGATCCCAATGCCATCCTATCCCAAATTTTTTTGGGCATGTAAAAAACATGTAAACAAAAACACGTTTTTTTTTTTTTTTTTTCGGAGATACTTTTTCTCGTAGGGTAGGTTTTAAAACAAATTTCGATTTTTTACATGGTTTCACAATTAGGAATGCATTCAAATACATATAAATTAAATTGTCAATAAAAAGCTCTTTAATTAAAAAAAAAAATTAGCCTTTTATGTCCAACGGTTCAAAACTTACGAATTCAGGTACGCCGCTCGGCGTCGCTAAATTTGAGTTTTTGAGCGGGGCGTTACTCGAAAACTAAGCGCGTCAGAAATACAAAATTTTCCACGATCAATATACATGTTAGTAAGAGTAAATTTGCCAAGTTTCGTCAAAATCGGAGATGGTCATGGAAATGGCCTGGTTGATTTGACATGGAATTACCCGAGACGGGCACACTGACATTGGTCATGTCTCTTATCAGTAATATATCGAGCAGCACTTCAATCAAAGCAAGGTTTGGTAGGTACGATCGAGCACATGCCCTCGGCTCTGCATGGGTCTTGTCAAGTGATTCTTGTCCATTGGTTTCTTATTGTATTAATGGTGGATTTCTTCATTGGTAGGTCCATTTTGACCTATGCCATGTGCGAATATGTATACTTTTATTAATGTTTATTTTTTCTATTATTAATTCTCATGTATTTTATGTATCATGTTAAAATTGTGTCTATTTATGATTCTGCCATTGTATAGAAACCAATTGCAAATCAGTTACAGTAAGGCACAACAAACCCATTTACCCCTTTTATAAATGTTGAAAATAATTGTCGATTACTCTTGCAAATCTGATTGTTGTGGATACATGTTTCATGTAACAAACTAGATTACACATTACACGGCACACCATTCTGTGTTTGTTACTGTCCAAGCACCAAGTACCCATACCTGTATTTTCAAAATAAATGTATACAAAATGTATAAAATTATTTTTAAAGGTCAAATCTGTGTTTTTATTAAAATATGGTCAATATCTGTCTAGTACGTATGGACATGTCCTCGCTACAATTCCCTGCTAAAAATTCCAGCAATATTGATTTAGTATTAAGTTTCAGAACCGCGATTAACAAGGAAACGTTTCAATGTGTTTTTGAGAATGTAATAGAAAGTGAGTTAAAAATGTGCCAGTGTGATTGTGGTACTATTTGTATTCCTGCTCATCTCTAAACACACGGTGGCAAAAACAAAAAGTAGATGGAGCGCAAATCAGAAACCTCTGTGCCCCATGGGCACAATCCATATATATTTTTTCAAATTTAGTTTCATTTACTTTTTCCATGTTTCACCATTTGTTTACCAGTTGTCATCTTTTCATTTTGTATCCTTATCCTCGCTCCCTCCAACATGGTTGGCATCATCGTCATCTTTTTAGTTATGGTTTCCCATTGACAATGACTTGCCGTCTTAAAACTTTCATTTCCTTCACAATCGGAGGGCCCATTCCACTCGACCACTGTCATGGTCAGGAAATTTAGTACTTGTCCACATCAGTCTTCTAGATTTCACTCTCTTGTCTTTTGCTTCATTTTCCCTTCATCGTGCTATATCCATCAAGCACTCTGTAATTCGATTGAAAAATATATATTATACTACAGGTCATCCCTCTCCCCTCATGCACAAAGACTTGCATCTGTAAGAATTCAAACGCAAATATTGGCAAAGATGTTTAGTGGTGGACTTGGTCAAACCCACATGTTGAATCATAATATGTATCTTATTGGTTTGTATGCACAAAGATAGTTGCGTTGACTGACTTGCATGCGTCCGCAGGGAAAGGTAAAGTTGTGGCTTCTCTGGATGGGCAGTAAATGTAGACCCTTGTTTTTTATGTATCGGAGAATGAATTAAATAAGTGTACCATTACAAACATACAGTAAAAAAGCAGTTATAAAGTGAAATGTTGAGTAAAATATTGCAAAAAGGTTTATAAAAATAAAGTGAAAGTTGGACCCGCGACCCTCGGCATAGAAAGCCTCTAGTTTGCCACTACTCCAAGTTTAAGTGGGTGGTAATAAATATTTCGAGGTTTTACCACTACATACGTTGCAGGTTACCTAAAACACGTAGTTTAGTAATAGTTTTCTGCTACCTATCTATCTAGAAATATTCTTTTAGTGTTGGAATAATTTATTCGTGTCATTTGGGACTAGTTTTTCATGTGTGGTTTTTCCTTGCATTTTGTTACATTCATTCATCTCCAAACATTATTGACCGACAATTCATTCATCTGTGTTTATAACTCTTAAAGATAGGCCTATTTATAATGTAGGTAGCCTATGTATTTTTAAGCAATGTTATATAAAGGTTCTAATACTCACTAGTTATATATTTTAAAACATGCACATCAATATTCTATTTTTCTAGATCCAAATGTAGAAGGTCCAGGGTTCGAATCCCGCTTTAAGTAGTGGGTGATCCGGTGGTTAGAGTATCTTGTTAATGGAATGAACATTATTTCAAAAACTAAACTTCAATCTACTTCCCGTAGGGATAGCGAAACCTACCACGCCCACTAACACAGCTGAGTGATTCCATAATACTCATTTGCAATATTATTATTATATTTTTTTAAACCAAATTATAAAGATGTGATTAGTTTCATAATTATTGGATGAGCAAAGCAAAGACTTCAATTTCACTGACCCCCAAAAAAGTTAGCTCGGGTGTTTTGTTTGTTTGTTTGTTTGTCTGTTTGTCTGTTCGCTACCGGGCAAATGGCATAATTATGCGATCTTGATGAAATTTGGAGGGGACCTTCAAAATCTCTGAACTTAGACCTGCCACGTTTTTGGGTACAATCGAAGAAATATTTCTCATGAATATCGTACTTTTACGGGTTTTTTCGATTTTTAGTGCGATATTTTCGTGACATTTGGGCCGATTCTGACCAAACAGGTGGGGTTACAACGTTCATATTTTATGTTATGGTGATGTAGTACCTTTTGGAAGAAAAAGTTTGAAATGTTAGCAAGAATCCATAGAAATAAAGGTTTTAATATAAGTTTTTTGAGGTTTTATATAATAACAATTAACAAGTAACAATAGAACTTGACAAACAATCACCTACAATGCGTTCAAAAAGCACTTGCAAAAGTAAAAGATCCCAAAACTTACAAAAAGCTCATCATCAACGCGACTAAAAAAAGCGTCCGCGAAGCAAACTTAGTGTATCAGAATACCGACAGTGTTGGCTCGAGCGCTGTTTTCGGGAGATCCCGGGGTTCGAATTCCGTCGAGACCGGCAATCCTGACTGAAGGTTTTTTCCGAGGTTTCCCTCGGTCGTTAATGCGAATGCAAGGGATTGAGTCCTCTTAAAATTAAATAGCCCTCGGACTCTCTTCACAATTGTCTTATCCGCAATCCTACAAAAAGTTTAATTATATCATGTTGTGTTTAGGCCTACTTGTACCAACAAACATTATTATAATCTGGCAACGCCGCGTTGCAGAGAGCGCACCTGCCTTCACTTCAGTCCCGCGTGAAAAACCGTCTTGGATAGACGCGCGTTCTGCTGCTGCCGTAACGAGCAGTGTGTGATACAGTCGTGATATGATAGTGATAGTGCTACTTGAAGGCTACACGCAAAGTGGATACTCGACGACCATGTGAGTAGTCTCAACACTTGCTAGGGTTAAACAGCCAGTCAGCCATGTGAGTAGTCTCAACACTTGCTAGGGTTAAACCAGTCAGTCTCTGCTGCTGCCGTATGAGTAGTGTGTGATTCAGTGCTATACTTGAAGGCGACACGCAAAGTGGATACTCTACGACCATATGAGTAGCAGAGTCTATAAGCACTTGCCATGGTTAAAAATTCCTTTAGTCAGGATTGCCGTAAGCGGGAATCAATCTTTTGACCTCGCGAATTTCTCTTGAGTCTTGCGCGACCTCTATCGACGTAGTAAATTAGTAGAACACTTCATCAATATTACTATTATTATTTTTATGGGAATTACTTTCAAGTTTCGAACTTGAAATATCCTGTTTGTCAAAAAAGACAACAATTTACAAAATGCTGTTCGTTTATCATTCTTCAGGCAAACTCGCGTGTGCAACTAGGTGATCTAATGTTGTAAGTAAGTGCAGGGGATGAAGGAAACTGCTTTGGGCTGGACTAGCTGCTAGTTCCGACCGACAGGCCAAGGTAAGGTCTGCTCATTGATATTTTAACTACTGTTACATAGGGGTTTAATATAATGGGTCTGCTAGTGATAATGTCCGTTTTCCGCCGGGCCCGGGGGAAAAGCACGGCAGCTGATGTTCATCCCACAAGAACAGCTTGCGAGCCATCGCTGCTGGTAAACTGCGTCGCTCAGGGAAGGTTGCCAAACTGCTGTCTGCTCGACGCGTGAAGGCTCCTTCTTTCCAGACTGGAATCATGCATGGGACATAACCTAGCGTTGGCTTGATTAGCTCACACACTCACTCAAGGTGACCATAAATTCAAAAACGAAAAACGGGACACGTTTGGGGCGCAGGGGCGTAGGAACGGGGGGGGATGGGGGGGAAAATCCCCCCCCCCTTGTTGGCTTGACCCCCCCACTGGGGGGGGTCAAGTCAGTAGCAGGTCAAGTAGACCTATGGGTGTCATTTGCTAGCTTAAAGCTTGTTGTGTGAGTTTTACTACAGTCGGGCTTGCAATCAAAAAGGAAGGATTTTGTTAACATTTTTTAGAAAGATTCAGTAATAGACGTGATTTGCGAGACAAGAATTAAAGCCATCTGATTTTAGACTAATATTCTTTATATTTTGTGTGCAGTGTTATCACTCCCAAACAGACTGTCGACCGATTTCAGTCCGGTAATCAATCTTTAATGCAATATTAGCTTCAAAATGTAACCCTGAATCATAATTAAAATTCGCCTGAAAACGTGTTTAAGGCCACCAATCAAGGGCTCCTTTTTTAAAAAAATCTCGCCTACGGCGAAAAAACCTCCGGCGGCTGGGGCTTCTGCCCCAGACCCCCCCCCGGTTTTCCCCGCCCCAAACCTCGTAGTCAACTTTAGTGTGACCCCCCCACTAAAAATAGTTCCTACGCCACTGGTGGAGTGTAGGTCACACGGGATCTGGGCCAGAGCCCAAACCCGGGGGAGACGAATTTTTTGAGGGAACTTATGTCCTCAAGATAGTCCCTTTTGAGTGATCTGCCTGAGCAAGGAAGGCACAACATTACAATCATTGACAATTAGGGAAAAATTTCCTCTAATTTAAAAACTATTATTGTGCACGTGTGAGATCAAAAGTTATGTTCACCATTAATTTTTTTAAAATCACGACGTAATTAAATATGTGCATTATTTCGTTACTACAATGTTCCATAAAAAATTGTTATTCAGTAATAACTTTCGTTGTTTCATTGTTCGATGCATGTCGGTTCCTGTAGGGTTGGCTTGGTCGGCTTTAAATCGAATGTTCCACACTGAAAACCAGTTATGTGACTTTCCACCCTGGTGTTTCTGTGATATTATTGTTTGTCTGTTTTTCTTCAGTTTAACAAAGAGAAAACATGGCATTTTTCGGAACCGTGTCCCCTGCGATTTTTTTGGTTTTCCGGTACAAATTTACAAAAAATGCCGGTTATCTACAAAATTTGTGGAACATGCCGAAGTGCAATCTATCTACGATGAACGATGTGCTAAACGCAATTGCAGTTTTAAATTATATCGAAGATGCAATATTTGCCGGGTGCCCGATCACAAAAAGATTGTTTTGGTGTTCTTATAGTGGTTTAGGTACAATTTCATTCACTACATTTTTAAATAGAAGCTGCATATTTAGAAAATGGAAGAACAGGGTGGAACATGTAACGAAGCCCCAGCCGCCACAGGCCCTTCGCCAAGGCTTATTTTTTTACCATACTACAGTTATTTTCGTCATGTTGTAACTGTAAAAAAAGCAAAATCAAGAGAAAGAATAAATTTATGATTTGATGATTTAATTTTAATAATATTACGAGTGCGGCAGGCATTTGACACCTTGGGGGCAAGAAGGGGGACAAGCCAAGCCATTGTCTCCACTGTATTGTACCACTACTTGGTAGTAACCAGGTAACCATAATATCTCTCACATTTTTTTTTGTTGTATCATAATTTTGTACCCGGAAGAAAATTAATTTACTTGTAAATCTGGCAACGCTGTGTGGTGCCTCGGTTGCGAGTGAGCGGTGCTTCTCCGGCAGTCCCGCGTTAGCAGCCAGCTAGAACTGACTTGTCCTTGGGCTACCGTACGGAGCGTGTGATTTAGTGGTGATATTACAGTGATAAGTGATAGTGATACTGCTACACGCAAAGTGGATATCGCGACGACCATGTGAGTAGTCTAAACATGTGCTAGGGTTAGACAGTCAGTCTGTAGAGGTGCCTAGGTAGGTGGTGCCCTAGGTGGTGCTACGCGGGTGAGGCGTGTAATGGCTGCTGTACGTAGCGTGTGTTGTAGTTGATAATAGTAACACTAGTGATAAGACACGCAAAGTGGATATCGTGACGACCATGTGAGTAGTCTAAACATGTGCTAGGGTTAGACAGTCAGTCAGTAGAGGTGCCTAGGTAGGTGGTGCCCTAGGTAGGTGGTGCTACGCGGGTGAGGCGTGTAATTAATGGCTGCTGTACGTAGCGTGTGTTGTAGTTGATAATAGTAACACTAGTGATAAGACACGCAAAGTGGATATCGCGACGACCATGTGAGTAGTCTAAACATGTGCTAGGGTTAGACAGTCAGTCTGTAGAGGTGCCTAGGTAGGTGGTGCCCTAGGTGGTGCTACGCGGGTGAGGCGTGTAATGGCTGCTGTACGTAGCGTGTGTTGTAGTTGATAATAGTAACACTAGTGATAAGACACGCAAAGTGGATATCGCGACGACCATGTGTGAGTACAGTCTAATTTTTTTGTTGTATTTTTCTCGCCAAGCGAGATGGCCGTTAGCGCCCGAGCCAACACTGTCGGGATAGGCTCGACAGTCAGTAGTCTGTCGAGGGACCTAGCTAGGTGTTGCCACGTGTGTGACGCTTGTGGCATCTACTGTATTAGGAGGGCTTATCCGTGAGTAAGTCGCGCTATTCTATACTACTAAGTACTTTGTGTGTACTGTCGCATTGCTAGAAAGCCCTCATGTACGGTTCAACATAATCATGCCTTCTTCTCCAGTTCTCCTATAAATACAGACGGGTAGGCCTAGCATCTATACTAGGAAAACGCTCAGTTGGACGCGTTGTTGAGCGAGCACCGGTACGTGCAACATGACCCGAGTACGACATTCCCATTAGGCCCGGCCACCACACAGTGTAGGCCTAACTGGATATTGACATTGTACACTGTATACTATTCCAACATCTTTGCATTGTACTAATTCACGTCATGCCTTCTAAAGTGTATCTTTGTATTTTCACTGCCTCCTTCATTTTTTAGCATCATTTTTCGAATTATGATTACCAATAAGTCTTTAACGTCTTGACCGATTTAGCTGAAAATTTGAAAAATAGGAGAGAATGGTGTACTTATTGACCCTGCAAAATTTCATAACGATCGGAACATTTTTATTTTTTTATTTTTTTATTTTATTTTTTATTTTTTATTTTTTATAACCAACGATCGGATTTTGTTCAAAAACTATACAGCAACCCGCCTAGGTGGTATGTACATGTGTGAAAAATTTCAGGTCGATCAGAGAAACGGTGCGACCTGTATCGAAGCAGTAACAGAAAAAAACCCAGACATTCGAGCCATAAGAGTCAAGTGGAGACGCTCGCTACGCTCGCTCAATTATGTAGTTCCGGCTTGTGATCACTGTTCTGTCGCGTCACTGTGTTTTGCAAAACTGGTCTTTGCATTGTGGTGCCTACTGCCTAGTAGTGCCTGGTGGTGGTGTGGTCCATGGGCGCCGCTAGGGGTGGCAAGGTTGCCTCCCCTCTGGATTTCAGGAAAGATTAAAGTTAATAACTGGCTGTACGCCAGGGGCGGATACAGGGAAGGGCGGGGGCGGGCAATAACTCTCCGGTTTACATTGCATAAAGCCAATTATCACTTTGAAATATTATGTAATTTTACATTTTTGAACGTGTTTTTGTATTTAAAAAATTTAAAATTGCAATTTTGACTTTCGGCGATAAGAGCCCCTACCACTGCTATACCTTTACCCCAGACTCCGTATCCAAGTGCCCTCCGGCCCACCCACTCCAGCCCATTGTTAATTCCTACTGGGAAACGCTATAACTTATAAACCTAATGCTTCCAACGTTTGTTTCATAAATTAGGGTAGCTATAATAAAAAAAAGACAATTTATCACTATCAAGTATCAACCATTGCGTAATTTTACGTTTTTAAACGTGTTTTATTTAGGCTTTTAAAATTAGCCAATTGGAATATTTTCGCACCATTCGGCGATAATATCCATTGTGGCGGAACTAAGACTTTACTCCAGCTCCAGCACATATCCGCACTAGTTTTGCACCTTCCTCTAGTCTAGCAAATATCAATTCCTGGATACGTTACTGCTTGCAAGGTTTGTTTCATAAATTTGGTTATTTAATAAAATAAACTCACAAATGTAGCTAACATTTTGTTCCTTTGACTTTTAATAAATTGCCAATCACTGCCATAATTACTTTTCTATGTAACAAGATACCGATAATCGGTATCGATAATTTTACATGCTATTTACATGCTATAAAAGTATTAATATAGGAATATAGCCTTCCTACGAGCATAGTACGCAGTGGCGGAACTAGGCATTCTGACTGAAGTTTTTTTCCTAGGTATTCCTCAGCCGTTCATGCCAATGCTAAGGATTATAATATATTATAAATATATAATACAATATTTTATAAAAAGCCCTCGGACATCCTTTCACAGTTGTCCTACATCTACAGTGGCGTAGGAACTATTTTTTTAGTGGGGGGGTCACACTAAAGATGACTACGAGGTCGGGTGGGCAAACCGGGGTCGTCAAAACGGGGGGTTTAAAGGTGCCCTTGATAGGTGGCCTAAAACACGTTTTCAGGCGAATTTTAATTATGAATAAGGGTTACATTTTGAAGCTAATATTGCATTGAAGATTAATTACCTGACTGAAATCGGTCGACAGTCTGCTTGGGAGTGAAAACACTGCACACAAAATATAATGAATATTAGTCTAGAATCAGATGGCTAGTCTAGTCTCGCAAATCACGTCTCTTACTGAATCTTTCTAAAAAATGTTAACAAAAACCTTCTTTTTTGTTTGCAAGCCCGACTGTAGTAAAAATCCTAAAAATCACCCAACAAGCTATAAGTTAGCAAATGACACCCATACCTGGCTTGACCCCCCCCCCCCCCCCGTGGGGGGGTCAAGCCAACAAGTGGGGGGAGTTTCCCCCCCATCCCCCCCCCCCGTTCCTACGCCCCTGTACATCTAATATAGGGGTCTACCTAGCTGAAGACGGGCCTGCCCTGGGCAGCCCCATCTTTTGTGTTGGACTTGCTGCTAGTTCTGAGTCTGACGCGACCCAGTCTGATATCTGTTGGTTGTGGAACGCAGATGTCCATCCGACAAGAACAACATGCAAGCTCTCGCTGCTGGTAAAACTGCGTCGCACGAGGTGGGCAGGCTAAACCCCAAGGTCGCTCGCTATATCATGCTCGCGAAGCTACAGCTGTTCTGTTTGTTCGACGCGTTCTTTTAGAACTAGGAAAACGCCAAAGTCGTTGTTAGACGAGTGAGTGAGCCATGTGTTGAGTAGGCCTACTCGGTAACATAACCCTTTCTTCCCCCTACCTTAGGCCTTATCATAGGATAGAGTGGCGCATTATTATTATTATCATCTCAATGCCGTATATCGCGCCTAACAGAGGGTGGGGGAGGTGTTTGCGGACGGGACACGCTTGCTCGCGGGGATTCTAGTTTTAAATAGTGAAGTAGTGGGACTGGGGTGAGCCTGAAGGGCACTAAACACCCAAGTGGGTATCTTCGCTTGTGCTTCGCCGGTACTGCTGGTGGCTCGGCACCCGGCTGGCACAGAGGCTAACTAGCGGGGGTACTGACCGACCCAGGTAGGTGAGGCGAGGTAGGGGGTAAGGGAAGAGGAGGCTTCGTCTTGGGTCTTCCTTCTGCTTCGGCGACATCATCTTCGGTCGGGTAGAGGGCTCAAGGTGTGAGAGGGTAGGAATGGAGGGAATATCGACAAACATCATCCGGTCGGGTTGGGT
>JAMZAV010015978.1:0-11714 GCA_024449915.1 Sweltsa coloradensis | reverse complement strand
CGATTTGACATTTGCACGGTAGAGAGCTAACAAACTTCGCTTATCCAATAAGCAATATCCTCCAATAAATAGTTTAGTTAATCTATTCACCTGGTTTAATAATGGATTCGGTCAATTTTTGGCATGTAAGCCAATGATGTAATCTTTTTAGAGGTCATGCTTAATTTTATTGTTATTCTTCCTGGAATTATGTAAGCATACACCTAGAGAAGGCAGATTATAAGTATTTAGAGCAAATCGCGATTAGAACATAGGAACATTGGACCAATTTCCAGGGTTGAAAGCTTTTTGGAAGATGACTTGAGGCGAAGAAATACTGTAGTTGAAGTTAAAGTTTGGTATATTATGTAAGTCCTAAGTTTGTTTTTTTAATGTTAGCACTCTGTGCATGAGCATGTACCTTTGTAACATCTTGCAGATTATATATAATATAAAACAAAAACTATAAAGTAAAAAGTACCAACTTAATCCTTAAATGACTACTAAGAATTCATTCATGCATAATGTACTGTATTTGTTTTATTCTATTTACGGGAGTAAAATCATTTTAAGTTTATGGTAATGTAGAGTTGCTAAGAATTAATATTATGTGTACCGTACCTAACTTACTGTTGTATTAAATATCATCAAGTTCTTGTAATATAATATGTTGGCTAGGAGGAAAGAGAATAACGTTCGAACCTGTTTCTCCATAGACCCGTAACCTGCGATTGTTTGATGGTCCCATCTTGCAATAGGGAACTAGCCTTCATTCCAGAACTCAAATTCTCAAACTCAAAAGAGGGATTGTTATTTATATTGTAAATCTGTGTTTGTTATATTTTATATGTATCATATCATATTTCTAAATTGGTAGATGAATATTAACAATAACACTTTGAGAGGAAGTAATGCCATCATTAGATGACAGTACTAGATTTTTTTTTTTTTAAATAACCATTAAAACGGTATGTAATTAATACTTTTTAAGAGTCCTTACCATTCCCATTGGGATGTTAAGCAGCCATCACTCGTAGTACCCCCTTGTGTTTCTTGCATATAGAAAGTAATACGTTGGAAAGTATTTAAGCAAATAATGGAACGTGGAGTAATATTTCAGGATTATTCTGGAATATGTTGGGCTATTAGAAGAAATTCTGCCGTCATTTTTCTGTCTGTAGACGTATATTTACAAATATAACTTAACAATTCAGGAACGCTGTCACGTTTTGTACGAAGTTTTTGATATGTATACATAAGAGATTTCTTAGATATTATGAGGTAATAATAGTTACTGTGAAATCAAGATAAATACATAATCTTGAATACTGTAAATTATATGAAATACCGGTACTGTACTAGTGTACTTCCCTGAATTCCTGTTTTTGCATCACACGTGTGAGGTTAGTAACCCAGACATATTCATGGAAGCAACTCTTTGGATTTTGAGATATATTTTAAACTAATGTATAAGTTTCATTGAGAAGTATTTGGCAGCTGAGACCACCCTCAAATGACAACATAACATCAATGTTTATCACACTTGTGTGTACTATTGAAATTCACATAAAATTTGTCGTTAGTGCCTGGTGGTATTGACAGTCAAGGTTTTTGCACCGTTATTCCCCAGTCTTCTTTAATCATGTCCGCTCCCTTCTCTGCAATCATATACACTGGACCATTTGTGTGCGCTGCCGGTATCATAGGCATTATAGACGCATCAATAACCGAAGACCCTTTACCCCGTGGACTCGTAACCGTGGGTCAACCACAGCACTGCGATCAGTGGAGGGTCCCATCTTGCAAGTACCCGATTGGTGGTAGATTGTCAAACTCAAGTGACGAGCCAAACATGCCCAGTACTTATCACTTCCGAATGGATGCTGCTTGCAGCCAGGAAGAGGAATATTGTGAAGCTTAGAACCAAAGCGTTGAAATGCTTTTGTTTCTCCTAGTTCGACAATTCTTTTTATACCCTCAACCATTAAGTTGAGGTCTTCTAAATTATCGAAGTAATTATGGAATATAAGAGGCTTCACAAAGGGATCTTTACTTTCAAGAGTAATTCTTCCACGGCTCTTTGGTCGCATTAACATGGGGAACACCTGCCACGAATGAGCGTTCATAATCGGTCTGTAAACAGCATCATAAAGTTCATCTGTTATACCGAAATTCATTTTATAAGTCGGTTCGGAAATGATTGATCCACCTATAAATAAAAGTTCCATATCCGGCCATCCATCAGTAGCACCTCGATTCTTTAAGTCCAGGAATGCCAGACCTTCACATCCTCCAGGAACGGACCACGGGCCACGGTGGTAGGCAAAAAAATCGACGTAATTTTTCTGATTCTCTAAAATGCTGTCAGTTCGTAAGGATACACTTTCGTTTACAAGGAAGATAATTCCTCCTGCAGAGAGATGATCCATCAGATTATAACCCACTTTTAAATCTTTGATGACTGGTATCTTCAGCTTCTGCAGATGCTTCTTTGGTCCAATACCAGATATCATCAAGAGTTGTGGCGAGTTGATGGCTCCACCCGATACGATTACCTCTTCCTAGCCACGCACCACATAATTCTTATTACCTTGCCTAAATTCTACACCAGTGGCTGTTTTCGTGTTTGGATCAATCAATATGCGAGTAACCATGCTTCTCTTCTTTACGTGAAGGTTCGTTCGTGACCGGATAGGCCGTAGAAAAGCTCTGGAAGCGCTCCATCTTGTGCCATTCTTCAGTGTAGACTGCAAATATGAATAGCCTGTTTGCGTCTTGCCATTGTAATCTACAAGAGGCTCTCCAGTTTCTAGCCCTGCTGCAATGAATGCCTCTGCCAGTTTGGTACGGTAAGGAGGATAACTTAACGTGAGATATCCACCCTTCTTATGATAGGTGTGGTCTCTAGCTAGTTCTACATCTGTCATATCTTCCGACTTCATGAAATACGGAAGAACATCATTCCATCCCCATCGAGGGTTCCCCATTTTCTCCCAATTGTCATAGTCTCGCCTATTGCCTCTCGAATATATCATGTAGTTGAGCACACTACTTCCCCCCATTACCTTTCCCCTGGGATAGTTGCACTGTCTATTCTTTAGTCCTAGACATGCTTGATTTGATGCACACAGTCTTGTATCTCCAGTTTGCTTCAGTGAATTGCAATAAGTTTGCTAAAATTGGTATATCCATAATAAAATTCTCACTCCCACCCGCTTCTATGAGTAAAACCTTCCACTCAGGGCTTCGGTCAAGCGGTTGGCCAACGTGCATCTGCAGTTCCCCGCACCAACAATGATGAAGTCGTATTCTTCAAGCACGGTTGCTGATCTCGCGGTTCTGGTTGTCATCTTGCATTCCATTGACACCATCCAGAACCCGGACTCCAAGAGGTTTTGTCCTATAACGTTCTGATTGTAGCTCAGGATCACCAACAGCACGAGCATCCATAACCACGGTTTGAGCGGCCAGAGATCTAACAACACAGAAGCACGTATTAGCCAATGGTACAATTAAATGCACATTGATATATTGGTTAGAAAATGAACCGGGGCTCTTTGTTTTACATTATAATGCTAAGAATTGATATTTGCTCCACATAAAGTATCCTATATTTTTTTCGGGTTCATTTAAATGTGCCATCTTGAAATCAGCTGAATGGCATTTGGTATAAAAAATTTTCACATCCATGGAAGGGGGGAATTTTTTCCCAAAGGGTAATGTTTTCAAAAAAACCCAACAAAATGAACCAACATGAAATTTTCCCCTTTTTTGTTTGAAAATTTTTGATTGAAAATTTAAAACGTCAAACGGAATTGTCAATAATGGTCGCATTTTTCAGGAAAGGTTTTTTCAAAAAGCACTTGAAAGCATCACTTTGATTTTATTTTTATTTCCACTCATTATAACCCCAAGTTTTTTTTTTCCCCGTTTCTATTACCGTTTTTTATGTTCGTAGTACTGAAAACGCATTTTATTGACCCATAAATTTCAATTTTCAAGTTAAATTTTTTATTCACCGTGGTTTTCATCGGTAAAAAATATGGTGTGTATGTCTTTTACTAAGATTAAATAGGATAAAAAGAAATTTAAAATATAGTGATAAAGAAAATAAAAAAACTAGATAAATCAGTTACACACAAAGAATAAGTACTGGTATATTTTTTTAAAGAAAATGTCTTTTTAAACACAAGTCAACGTATAGCTTATAAAAGTAATGAGTATAACACAAAAGAATATAAAAAAAGAATGATAAAATGAATGTACAAAATGAATGTTTTTAAAGTTATGTAAGAATACTTTTGGGAGGGAGTTTTCTCTTGATATCCATATCTTAATAACTATTTAAAACAATTAAACCCAAAAAGCCCCTTTCCCCATGGACCGAAACCCTTGGGGGTCAACAGGGCTCTGCGACAGTTGAAGGTTCCATTTTGAATATTAAATTTAGTTGTAGATTGTGAAGCTAAAATAACAAACCCAAAAACATATTACTTCTATCTGGATATTTCCTTTGTGGGCGTTGATCATCGGGAGTTTACAGTCGTGGCGATGACTTTTGTTTACATTTAACCTTGAAAAGGTTTCCAAGGCTCTCATAGCATTTTTAGGGGTTTATCTTGTATTGGTAAAATGACATGCAAATTTTTTCAATTAAATCTAAAAACCCTTATTAATATTCATCGAACAAACATTTTATAACGAGCACCCCTATTCATCAGTAATCATAATGTTTCTTTGTAATTACAAATATGAACTCGTAATTTAGAAATAAATAATGATGCTAATCAAGCAATTAAGCTTTACAGTCTGATTTTAATTTAGTAAAAGTACATCAATACATAAAGACAGGTAAAAAAAGTGAATGTTTTTTTTTTAAGTCATTTCTTGAGTTTAAGGGAGTAATTAAATTTGAAGTTCACTAAATTGCAACATAGTGAAAATTTTTTGAACTTACCATCTAAAATCATCCGCATAAAAAGTTTTCAGTATTTCTGCACCCCGAGTTCGATTTGTTCTCAAAACCCTACAGATACAAAGAAATTCCCCATTGACGGGTTTCGGGAAATGAATCATATTTAAAGAGAAGTCGAGTTCTGGGCCCCAAGGGAGGCGAGGGGCGAGTTTTTTATTTTGAAACTAGTTTGGTCTACGTGCCTGACGTATAAACGTGCCCGGTAGGGGGGGGTAAAGTTTTAAAGGGAACCCCCCGAGATGGTAGCAGGAGAAGTGAGTGGAAGGTTGTGAGAGGGTCGGTGGTTGTGGCGCGCACTGCGCGGGTACGAAAAATTTAAAGTTTATTTTGGGCGGAGGACTCCCTGCCGAGGTCAGGAGGTGGGCGATTGGGCTTTTTTTTTTTTTGGTTTCCCGTGCCTCGTGGGAAGAAATTTTTGTGAGTGCGGGTAAAAAGTAAAAAGTGTTTTTTTTCTTTCTTTAAATTCGTTTAAAGGCTTTTGTTTTGTTTTTTTGTTTTATTTCACCAAATTATCACTAAAAACATCATTAAATTAATTCTCCGAGTGTAATTCGTAAAACGTCCTTTGTGAACAGTCAAGTGGGTCACAAAATTTTCCACCTTTAATTAATTTTCCGATGAATTCGTAATGTCCGTTGTAAAAATTTAAAGTAAACCCCTAAATATCACACCTTTAATAATTCCCGGGAATTCGTCAATTTTGGTTGTAAAAACAGTCAAGTGTACACTAAATTCACACCTTAATTAATTTTTTCCGAGTGAAATTTCGTCAATCGTCCGTTGTGAACGTCAAGGATACCTAAATTCACATCTTAAAAATTTCCCGAGTGTAATTCGTAAAATCTTTTCCGTTGTGAACAGTGTATCACAAAATACAATCTTTAATTAATTTCTCCGAGTGTAATTCGTCAGTCGCCGTTGTAAACAGTCAATAAACACAAAAATCACCCATTAATTAATCGCCGAGTGTAATTTGTAAATCAATTTTTGGAACAGTTTAGTGATCACTAAATATCACAATATTTAAATTTAAATTTAAAACTGAGGCGTTTCATCAATCAAAATTTAAAAAACCCGGGATCGGAAATTTCGGAAGGTTTCGTTGCTAAACGGTGAAACAAAACGGTAGTCGAGCATCCGACGGCCGCGCATCGGTTTCCCCCATAATGACAAAACCCAGCTGTGATGGCGGGAAAAAGGGTCATCGTCTAAGCTGAGTAAACGGAGCTGGGAGAATCGAACCGCGCCCGTCTGCCATTAAAACGTGAGTAATCAATTTCTTTATACTAAATTAAAAATTCATTTTTTTAATTAAAATTCATATCAATTATTATTTTTTTTATAAAAATTTTGGGGGGTAAAAAGAAATGTAATTAGGCAGGGGGATTACCCCAAGGGGTATTTAGAAATTGTGTAAATTGGTCCATAGTAGGCAGGCTGTTTAACAATTAATGAAAATGTTTTTTTATGACATAATTATTTTTTTAAAGGGGAAACTTTTTTATAATCTTATTTTTTGTAGAAAATCCATTTTGATCCTCTTTAAAATTTAAGTTTTTGTTTTTGGTTTTTTTAAATTCTTTTTCCCAAAAACAAATTTAAATTAAATTATGATTCAAAATTTAAATTTAATTAATATTAATTTTTCTTTTTTTTTTAATTGGAGTTTAATGTTTTTTCCCTTTTGGGCTAGTAATTTTATTTCTTTTTTTTTTTAAATTTCCACCCCCGGGCAAAGAAACGCTTTTTCTGGGTGGTTCCCTAAAATTTGTCCCCCAGTACGTGTGGGCATGAATTTACCGCGATCAGGTATAATTTTTTTTTTTATTGTTAAAATTTTTTGGTCAGCCAATTTGGTTACCTACAATTTGGCGAGCCCAAGTGGGCATGTAATTTTAAACAGCGCCCGGGGATAATTAATAAAAAAAATTTTAATTTTTTTTAAATTTAAACCCTAAAATTGATAAAAAAAAAAAAAAAAAAAATGGACAAAATGGATTACCGGGGTAATGAACATGCTTAGAACAGATGCACGGGAAAAAATGGGGAAAAACTGCAAAGGGTTTTAAAACAGGACCTGAGTCAAGAAAAATAGGGACACTGCAAAAAAAACTGTAAGGAAATGAAGGAGGTTTTTCATAAAATTAACATACAGTCGCAAAAACGGGAAGAAAACTTAAAAAAGTTCCAGGAAATGGGAGTCAAAAAGAAAAGTATGGGGTTTTAAAACGAAATAAAAAAAGGGTCACAAAACAATAAACAAATGCAGACATGAAGAAAGAGGAGAAAGTAAAAAAGGAAAGAAAAGGGTTTGAGATAAGAATGAGGATAATGGTTGGGAAAAGGTAGATTTGGGAGTTTGATGTGAAGTTGAATGAAAAGGGTGCTTAGGGAAAGGGTGTTGATGAGAAATAGAAAAAGAAAATGGAAGTTTGGGGGAGATTACAATTTTTGGGAAAATTTGATAATGGGGATTGGAAAACAAATGAAAATAGAGGAGTGTGGGGTTTGGTAGAAAATGTTTTAAATAATGGACTAATGGGGGAAAGGGAAATGTGGGGGGAATTTTGTATGAAAAAAAGTTAGCCAGGGGCATGGGTATGTTAAAAGTGCAGTGAGTGTACAACAGACCGTTGAAAGGTAAAGGATGTTCGGGAGGAAGAGAGAGAGATGGGAAAATGGGAAATTTTAGCAGACAAAAAGTTGAAAGATGGAGTTTTTTAGATTTCGAAATAGTGGGGGGTTTTTTTGGCAAGAGGGGGCCCACCAGAGAAAAGGAATAAATTTCCAAATTTTTAAAATAGGGATCTCGCACCGAACAGGTGACGGCTAGGCGCCGGGTGAAAAAGCCATTGCCGGACGTCTAGGTCGTATAAAAATAAAATGAAAAAAAAGTGGGGTAAAGTCAATCAAAATAACTGATAATGATTTAAAAGAAGTGAAGCAACTTCCATTTAGCATGTAATTGGACCTAATTAGGGGAAAATAATTATGCAAAAAATTTTTTTTTTTTTTAAGAATCATTATCATAAAATATCAAACTAGGTGTGGTGAATGAACAAATAAAAGTTCAGATAATTTTTGATTTAATATAGAGAAAAATATAAAAAAATATAAGTTAAAATTAATCAATAATTAAATTTTTAAGAAAATTATTAATTGAAATAATTTGGTAGTGAAAGGGGTTTGAGACAAGGAAATTTTTTAACAAATTATGCTTTTATTATGAATTATTTAGGGTATGAATTGTTGTAATTGTATGGAATGTAATAGCTGGGCGTAGTGTATAATGCTGTTTTTATCACTGGTTCACATAGCATTGGAGAAGGGGCAGATGGGATAATTGAATTGATGGTATCCTTTTCAGAGTATAGCAATCCCAGATAAAAGAATTGGCATTGGTGCAAAATTTAGGTTCATGCCCTAAGTTTTTGTGACGGGGGAGGTTTTTCACCTTTTTTTTGATTTTGCTAGTGACCTTTCAAGCAACTATGAAAAGTAAAAGTGGAGTTGATATTAGGAAAGGATTATTTTTGTTTATTTTTTTTTTTGTCAGAGGATGAAAACAATTGTATGCGTTTTCCAAGTCCCAGCATGTAAACTTAATTTCAAAGAGAGTGAATTTTTGTATTGCCAAAAACGCTTTACAAAAAAAGAAAATTACAAAATTCACCGTGAAACGGAAAAGTAATTAATTTGCATAATTAAAGAAAAAGGACGTTTTCTCTTTAAATTTTTTTAAATAATTTTGTCTATTATAAACAATCATTTTCATAATTTATAAAATAAAAATGAATTGTAGGAACTGATTTTAGTGTACCACAAATATTTTCTTTTTCAAAATGTTAGTTTGTTGGTGGCTATTGAGTTTTTTTTGGAGACGAATTGAAGAGTTGAACGGCATTCATTTAAAGTGAAAGTGGGAGTGGGTGTTTGTCGAGTTTTGTGTGTAACTGCACAAGATGGCTAGGGCCATCGGGAAGTTGAGCAGGACTTTAAGCCACGAAATCTTTTTAAATGGACAGTGTTGTTTATTTTGAACAGTTTTTTGGTTTAACCTTAGGTACAGGGGCGTTCCAAACAAAACAGAACTGACTTCCAAATCCGGAAATGAAAAATGTTTTTCTTTACCCAAAGCCAAACCAATTAACGAACTTTTAAAATTGTAATTTAGTTTTAATTTCTTTATGATTTGTAACCAAAAATAAAGTAATTTTGAAGATAGATAATTTTATTAAAAAATCAAAAATTTTGAAATTTAATCAGGAAATTTCATTATAATTTTAATTAATAATTGAGTAAATTTTTAATATGAAATAAATCAAATGAGTTCCAATAGATAGGTATTAGAAAAAGTATTTAAAGATATAATTTTAAACAATTAATTATAAGATGGAAAATAAAATTTAAGACCCTGAAATAGTTTCATAAAAAAATTGTCTTGTTATAATTATGAATTTAAATTAAATAGGTTCCAATTTAATTAAATTTAAAGGGGGGTATTGTAAAGGTTCCAAGGCTCTCTGCTATTTTTAGTGAATCTATGAATTGGTAAAATGACATGCAAATTTTTATTAATCAATAACCTATTAATATTCATGAACAAACATGTTTTATCATGATGCATCCCCATATCACAGTAATCATTGATTCATTGTTAATACGAATAGAACTGTAATTAGCAATAAAATTTAAAATTAGCTAATCAAGCTAATTAAAACCATTTACGTCTGATTTTTCAATTTGTAAAATACACATACATAAAGAAAGGGAAAATAAGAGAATGTTTTTTATTTAAGTTTTAGAGTATTAAGGGGAAGTAATTAATATTTGAAGTTCATAATATGTAACATAGTGATTTTTGAACTTACATCTAAAAATCCGCATGAAAGTTTCAGTATTCTGCAGCCCCAGTTTTTGATTTGTTCTCGAAGCCCCCGATACTAAAAATTCTACCCTTGACTGGTTTCGGGGGGAAATAAATAGCTCACTCTAAGAGAAGTCGAGCTTCTAGGCCAAGGGAGGCTGGGGGCGAGATTTTTACCTTGAAACTGTTTGGTCATCGATAGCCGGAGAAAAAACACGGACCTGGGAGGGGGGGGTAAAGTCTTTAAAGGAAAACCCCCGAATGGATACAGGAGAAGTGGTGGAGAGTGTTGTGAGAGGTGTGGTGGGTGTCGTGGCGCGCACTGCGGGGACGAAATTAACAGATTTTGTTTGGGCGGGGGGCTACCTGCGACTGGCGGATGGTGTCGCTTAGGCTTTTTTTTTGGCTTCCTGTGCCCCGAGGAAGTAATGTTGTGAGTGCGGGGAAAAATGAAAAAGTGATTTTTTTTTCTTTTAAATTCGTTTGAAAAAGGGTTTTGATTTTGTATCTTTGATTTATTTCACCGAATTATAACTAAATGCAAATTTAATTAATTCTCCGGTGAATTCGTCAAAACCCTCCCCTTGTGAAAAGTCAAGGATACACAAAAAATAACCTTTTAAATTTAATTTTCCCAGTGTAATTTGCAACGTCCGTTGTGAACAGTCAAGTGATACACTAAATATCACACATTAAATTTAAATTTTCCCAGTGTAATTGTCAAACGTCCGTTTTTGGAACTCAAGTGAACACTAAATATCACATCATTAATTAATTCTCCGAGTGTAATTCGTCAGTGTCCGTTTTTGAACAGTAAGTGATACACTAAATATCCCCCCCATTTAATAAATTTGCCCAGTGTAATTTGTCAAACAACTTTTTTGGGAAAAGTTTAGTGATCACTAAATATCACAAGTAGTTAATTAATTTTAAAGAGTGCGTTTCATCAATAAAAAATTTCAAAATCACGGACGGAAATTTCGGAAGTGTTTGTTGCTAAAAGGTGAAACTGAACGGTAGTCGAGCTCGAGGCGCGCGCATCTGGTTTTCCCCCACAATGACGAAAGCTGTGAAGGGCGGCGACAAATGGTCACGTCTACAGTGGTAAACGGGGCTGGAGAATCGAACTCGCGACGTTCAGCGCAGTAAAACGTGAGTACATCAAATTTATTAACTAAAAAAATTCATTCTTTAATTAAAATTCCTATCAATTATTTTTATTTTTAGAAAATTTTTGGGGGGTAAAAGAAATGTAATTTTGGCAGGTTTGGGTTTGCCAAGGGGATTTGAACATTTTTTTTTTGTAGAAATTGGATCAAGGTAGGCGGCGTTTAAAAATTAAAGTAAAAAGTTCTTTTATGATCATAAATTTTATTTTAAATGGAAATCATTTTTTCTAATCTTATGATTTATAGTAAATCCATTTTTTATCCCATCTTAAATTTAAATTTGTTTTTTTTTAGGTTTTTCTTTAAAATTTATTTACCAAAATAATTTAATTAATTATGATTTATAATTAATTTAAATTTAAAATTTAATTTTTCTTTTTTTTTAATTGGGGGTTTTAAAGTTTCTTCCGCATTTTGAGCTAGTATTTTTTTTTCTTTTTTTTTTTTAAGGTTTCCACCCTCCGGGCAAAGAAACGCTTTTTTGGGTGGTTTCCTGAAACCTTACTTTTCAAAATTTCGCCCTGTGACACGACAGCGACTGCTGGATAAACTTTATTTCAAGAGGTTCAAATGGAATGTATTTTAAGTAATTCTTACTATAAAAAAACAATGACGCAACAGTTTTACTTTTTTTTTTCCTCTCTTATTGACGGAAAACTTTTAAAATTTTTTTTTTTTTTTTTTTTTTTTAAAAAAACAAAAAGGGGTTATTTTGGAATTTTTG
>JAMZAV010015977.1:0-11610 GCA_024449915.1 Sweltsa coloradensis | reverse complement strand
GAAATCCTTACTTTTTTAAAACTCACATAAAAAAAAAATTGAAAAGTACTGGAATTCAATTAAAATTAACGTCATTTTTTTCTTTATGAAAAAATTTTTTTAACAAATCTTTTTGCATTCATGACAATGGTTATAAAATGTTGCACGCTAAAGGCCCCCAAAAAATTTCCGCTCGAGTTTTAAAGTAGCCTACCTTCAGGGGGGGGCTCTTTATGGTCCAGGTGCACGCGCCCCCCAAATATCTGCGCAAAAATAAATTCCCAAATTTAAAGGTTTCAAAAGAAAATCTGTAATTTTCCCCAATAAATCTTTGGTTTTTTTGAGGTTTTTTTTTGGGCCCGGCCCAAAGCAAGGCATATTCGGCAGGGTCATTCTTCTAGGTATGCTGCCACCGGAGGTGCACTCCGAATGTGGTTCTTTTTTTATTATCGTTTTCTCAGTCGGCTGGCAGAACGACCCCCCGGGCCTTTTTTTAAATCACGTCTGAAAAAGGTTTGGAAGATCGCGAAGCGACTGGGTAAAAACCATTTATTTTTTTGCTCGCAGGCGCAGCATTCTTTCCCCCCACAAATAAAATCCGCTCAGTACTGAAAGTTGTTGCGACAGGTTGGTGAAGTGAGCAACAGTGTTAAAATTATTATCGTGCTGTGAAGTGAATCATAATATGACTTGGGTAAAAACGATCAAAAAATAAACATTTTTTTAAAAAACGCCCTTTCAAACCGAAAAATTGAAAGGGATTTCATTTTAAAATAAATATTCGAGTATGTTTGAGGCGCGTGTCGAGGAGATGAAGGGCATTTTCGGAAATGTAATTTTTTAATTAACCATAAAAATTTAAATTTTTTTGGAGGGTTTTCCAAAAGTAACAATTCAAGGGATTTTTCTCGACCAAAAATTTCAAAAAAATATACTCTTAACTTTTTCCCGGTACTTCAGCCCATTAGTATCTGAAAAAATTTTCGCCTCCGGGGGCGGGGGCTGCGCCCCAGACCCCTTTGTTTCCGCGAATAATTCGAAATTATGTGCCCCCACGAAAAACTAGGCCCCCCCTGCCCCTTGCAATTTATTTTCTTATTTCGACTGGTTTATTTTTCCATTGTTTGTATCTTTGAAGACATGTTCTATTTTCCGAAAAAAATAAATCTATCCTCCCTTTTGTTTGAACAAAGGGTTTCCCAAAAATTCCGGGGTAAAGGCCCCTTTAGCCACTAGACTGGGAAAACCCCAAAAAACCTTTGTTAAAGAGTGAGCAAAAATAATGGTCCCCGGGAACCGCTTTTAAAGTTGATTGATATATAAGGCAAAAATATTTATTTTATTTGGGGGGTAGAACAAAAAAAATTTTTCCATGATTTATCGTATTTACATTTTCAAAAATTTTTAGCGTTATTCGTAAATTTTTGCCCGGCCCGAAAACGCCACTTTTGATCTTTTTTGATACTTTAGGGGAACATTTCGAAATCAGGGAACTTAATATTTTTTTTTTTTTGGGAGAACAATCAAAGTAAAAAATCTAATAAAAAGGACAAAAATAATCCCCCCAAAAAAAGCTCACCCACACGCGACTTAAAAAAAGCGTTCGAAAAGCCCCATCATAGTAAAACAAAAGCTGATTTTGTTTTGCTAAGCCAAATCTGATCAACTACATTTGGGGCTAAAAATATTGAGTCCAATCAAATTATTTAAAATATCAAGTTTTTTGGTTTTTTTTGGCGGCAAAGTTTTAAATTTCACCCCTAAAAAAATCCCTTTTGGGGTGTTTTTTTTTTGTTTTTTTTTTAGTCTGTTTTTTTCGCACTCTACCGGCAAACGGCATTTTATGCGATCTTGACGAAATTTTCGTGCCCCTCGAAATCTCTGTACTTAATCTGACAATTTTTGGGGGGTTTCAACTAAAAATTTTTTTTTCTTTCGACCCCCAAAATTTTTTCCCCCAAAAAAATTATTTTTGGGACGATTTTAACGGGGGATGACTCATGCCGCTATCAGAGAATTTTAACTTTCAAATATGTTGGGGATTTTTGGGAAAAATTTTCTTTTGGGATTCAATCAAAAATTAATGTTTTTTCATTAGGTGTGGTTCCCAAAAACCAAAATCCAAAAAAACAAAAAAACCGATGTATAGAGTAGTCATTATCAACCCTTTTGAAAAAACAAAAAATTTTTTTTGGTTTTTTGTGGTCGATGCTTTTTCCTCTTTTGTTTACTTTTTTAACGATTTTTGGGGTGTTAGTTTTTTAAGTATCCATTATTGGATGCTATATTTTTATTTGCTTCACCATCTTTGACTTAAATGTGGTATTTTAAAAATGTATAGCTTTCGTATCGTAGATTTTCCCTTTTTTTTTTTTGACGTACAAATACAAAAAAGCCCGGGGGAAATATAATAAAAACGAAAAAGAAAGGGTATTAAAGTACACATTTCAAAAAAATATTCTTATCAAAGATGAGTGTAAGACAAAAAAAATATCAGCCACCCAAAATGTATACTTTGGGGAAAAACTTAGCAAAAAACTTTAAAAAAAAAGTACATAGAAAAAAAATGCATCAAAAAAAAAATCCAAAAATATTTTTTGATTTTTTTAAAGCTTGTTAATGATCTACTCTAAAATAACTACTGTTGTATGCATATTTTGGATTTTGGTTTTTGGTGAACACCCCCTTTAAAACTTTTCCTGCAAAATTTTTGGTAGCAAGCCCCCCCTGCCCAAAGGGGTTTTTTAAAATCTCGGCCTGCTGCAGATAACTCTTACAAAATAAGTCCCAAATAGCGATCAGATAGTCCCTTTTCGAAAGATGAGCTCAATCGTCCGAAAAGTGAAGGGGGCTCGAAAATTCTTTTTTTTTCCCGGGTTACAAAAAGGCAACCCGGAAAAACGAAATCGGTAGCTTTTAGTTTTGGGGCAAAAAACGATCAAAAAGGGAAAAAAGTGTAAAAAAACTTAAGAAGACATACAATCCTAAATTTAAAACGCTAATGCTCACACGAATCCAAAATAAAAAGAAAATACAAATCGGAAAATTTTCACCCCTTTAGAGGAAAAACACCAAAAAAAGGCAACATGTAAAAAATTTGATAAAGCCCGATTTAAAAATGACTTACGCTAACCATCACGAAACATTAAAATAATACGAATAGGATTGGGAAATCGTACTTACGCTTTTAGGGGAAAAAAAAGACCAAAAAAAGAAAAATTTTTGTAAAGTTTTAAGCGACCGGGGATTTAACCATTCACAAACACAAATGCTATACGAGATCATAAAAAATGAAAGGAAATATAATTGGTAGTTTTTTAGTTCTTTCAGCAAAAAAATGGATAAGGGGCACACTATAGGGCCGCAAATTTCTCAAATAGGTTGAAAATAGCTAGGTTTAAAATATATTTTGCACAATGTTTTTTAACTAAAAACAAAAACAAAAACTTGTAAAAAAGACAGCAAACCTTTACACCTCAAAAGAAATGGATCTAAAAAAAGGGCCAAGCTATCTCCCCTTTCCACTTTTGCGCATTCTTATTCAAAAACGTACAGTCCCCGGAACAGCATCCGTAAAAAGTTTGGCAAATAAAATTTTGCATTTTAAATTTTAAAAACGTTACAGTTCCCAATTATTTTTTTTCCCAAATTTAAATTTAAATGAAAATTCATGCAAATTCTATTTGGACAAGTTTTTTAAAGGGTGCTGTTACGGACCTGTACTTTATAAAATTAAGAATGCGCAAATGGGAAGGAGGGGAAAGGGAAAGAGAGCTGGCCCTTTTTTAAGCTTTTTTTTTTAGTTTTAAAGGGTTAGGCTGTATTTTTACAAGTTTTGTTTTTGTGTGGGTCTCATAACTTTTAAATTTTCCTTGCATTTGAAATTAATAATTTTATAAAAGTGTTAAAATTGCTAGGGTATTCCAATAAACAATAGAATAAAAATTTTTTAGTGGCCCAAAGATTTGATTTTTGTAAACTGAGGCGATCATTGTCAAGAAAATTTAAGTTCTTGTTGATTGTTTGTATAGGCTTATTTTAAAACCCTTTATTTGGAAGCCTTCCAGCAACCTTTTTTAACTTTTCTTTCAAAAGGAATACATCATATTACCTTAAGGCCCATGAAAATATCTTTGTGGGCCCTACCCTTTTGGTCGAATCCTGAGAAATTGAAACTGACGAATTAGACAAAGGAGAAAAAAGTAACCCCTTTTTCCCAAAATTTTAAAAAATAAAAGCCAAAACCTTCCCACCCTCAAAAAGAATTAACAAAAGGGCCCAACTCACCTACCCTTCCACTTTTTGCCCCCTTTTTAATTTCAAAACGTACAGTGCCGGGAACACATCTTAAAACCCTTGCCAAAATAAATTTGTAACTTTAATTTAAACGTGATGTTTCCAATTCTTTTTTTAAAATTAATTTTAAAAAGTAAGGGTCATGCAAATTCATTTTGCCAAGCTTTTCAAAAATTTTTAAAAAACGGGCACTGTACGTTTAAATTAAGAATGCGCAAATTTGGGGAAGGGGAGATGACTTGGCCCTTTTTTTGATCTCATTTATTTGAGGTTTTTTCCCATGCATTGAAAATAAAAATTTTTATAAAAGTCGTTTAAATTGCTAGGGTATTCCCAAAAAACATAAATAAAAAATGTTTAGGGGTTTCCAAAGACTTGATTTTTGAAACAATGTAGGCGATATTGTAAAGTAACTTAGTTATTTTTTGGTTGAGCCGTATAGGCTTATTTTAAAAACCCTTTTGGGAAACCCTTTCCCCAAAAACTTTTTTTAACTTTTTCTTCAAAAGGAAAATACATCACTATTACCTAATGGCCTGAAAAATTAAGTTTCCCCTCCCCCTTTTGGGTCAAATCCTGAAAATTGAAACTGACGAAAAAACAGAGGAAGAAAAAGTAACCCACATAAAAATTTAAAAAAACAGCCAAACCTTAACACCAAAAAAAATGAATCAACAAAAGGGGCCCTCACCCCCCCCTTTTTCCACTTTTTGCGCTTTTTCTTAATTCAAAAAAGTACAGTGTCCGGAAACAACATCTTAAAAATTTTTCCCAAAAATAAAATTGAATTTTTAAATTTAAACTGATAGTTTACCCAAAATTTTTTTTTTAAAATTAAATTTAAAAAAGTATGGTCAGCAAATTTTTTTTCCCAGCTTTTCAAAAATGTTTTAGGGGACACTGACGTTTTAAATTAAAAATGCGAAATGGGGAAGGGTAATGAGTTTGGGCCCCTTTTTTAAATCTCATTTTTTTTTGATGTGTTGGGGTTTTGGCTGTATTTTTAAAGTTTTTATGTATGGGATCATTACTTTTTTCAAGTTCCATTGCATTTTGTTAAAATATAATAATTTATCAAAAACGTTCAATTGCTATTTTATTACCCAAAAACAATAAAATGAAAAATGTATGATCCCCAAAACTTGTTTTGTAAAAATGAGGCGATCATTGTCAATAACTATAGTTAATTTTGATTGTATGCCTGTTTAAAGGCCCTTTTTTTTTAAAACCTTTATTTGGAAGCCCCGCAAAATTTTTTTCTTTTTTTTCAAAAGGGGAAATAAACTGTTACCTTTGGGCCCCTGTAAAAAAATACGTTTTAGCCCACCCGTTTTGGGCAGAATCGCTGACAATTGAAAAAAGACGAATTAGAAGATATTAGCCATATAGTAACTTACATCCTAAAAATGATTTTGAGCATGTTTCAAGTCATTTTTTCACCAAAGGGAAAGTTTGAAAACAAACCCAAAATTTGTCATTTTGTCAGGGCCAAAACCCCCTTTATTTTGATAGTATTTAAGTTACTCCGATTTATGGGCTGGGTGAAAACCTCGAAATCACCCCAACTCGCTTTCTGTATAAAGGGTTTCCCGATGTGTAGCGCACCCCGGCTTGGCTGCGGACCCTAACGGGACAGACTAACATCAAATGTTTTTAGATTTGATGTTTTAAGTCATTTTCACCAAGAAGGGAAAGTTTGTACACCAACCAAATTTGGCTTGTTTCAGGGACCCAATCCCCTTTTATTTTGTAGTTTTTAAATTCACATCAGTTCATACGGCTGGGGACACCTCGAAAAACACCCCACTCTGCTTTTTTGTATAAGGGCCCGAGGTGTAGCGACCGCGGCTTTGGGGCACCGAAAAGGCCCACCCTAGATTTTAACACAGGTTTGAATTTTTATGTTTTTGTCTTTTTCACCAAAAAGGATGTTCGTACACCAACCAAAAATTTGCATATGTTTCAGGTACCCAAAAACCCTTGTTTTTATAGTTTTTAATTCAATCACGTTTTATGCGGCTGGGTGACCTCGAAAACAACCCCCAAATCTGCTTTTTGTAAAGGGGCCTGAGTGGTAGGCACCCGGCTTGGGGGGGGCGCCCTAAAGGGGACCAGACTAAAATCATATTTTGAGCGTTTCAAGTTTTTTCACCAAAGGAATGTTCGTACCCAAAAAATTTGGCAAGTTGTCAGGTACCCAAAACCCCCTTGATTTTGATATTTTTAAGTTCCCCTCACGTTTCAGAGGCTGGTGACCCTGAAAAAACCCCCCTTTTGTTGTTGTATAAGGTGCCGGTGTGTATAGCGCACCGTGGGTTTTGGGTGCGGCGCACTAACGGCAAATAGATAAAATACGATTACTGTTTTTTTCATTTTTTTTGTGGCCACTGCACCCCACATTGATGGGGAGTGGATACTTCTTATCACTGATCATTTCAAAAATTACAACTTTTTCTTTGCCTTTCCTGTTTTTCAAGAAATTACTTTGATTTTACTTTATAGATTAAAAAAATTAAATAAAAATCGCTCCGATTTTAAAACCCCCCATTTAACCCCTTAAAAAATGCATTTTTTATTTCCCTTTTTTGAACTGGTCCCTTTTGACGAAATCCTTTTTGCCTTTTTCCCCCCCCCCAAGTTAAAAGGGGACTGAAAATTTATTTTTTACAAAATTTAAAATTTATTTGTATGATTGAACAAATTTTTTTTTTTAAAACCCGTCGCAGCGTTTTCGGGGCAATTAGTTTCTATTTTATATGGTGCCTTTTTTCCCCTTTTTTTGGGTTCCCAAACTAAATCGACATTTTTTGATTTACTCTTAAAGGTTTTGTATTGTCTTGAAATTTATGAAGTAATTACTATTCCCCGCTTATTGGAATTGGTATTCATTTTCATATATATATTTACCTTTTACCCCTTTTCGCTCTAAAAAGGGAAAAAAAACATTTTCAATTTCTATTGTTTTCCCCGTTTGGGCTTAAAATATCAATTGTTTCCACCCTAGCCAACGTTATAGGCCAAATTTGTAAACGTTTAAGAATATTATCCTTTTTTTCCGTTTTTTTTCGAAAATCTAAAAGCCCGATTTCGCTTTCGGGTTGGCCTTTTAGTAATGGGGGGAAAATTACGAATTTTTTGGCCCCTTCTCGGCTTTTTCGGACAATTGAGCCCCCAAAATGCGATTGTGGCCCAAACTTTTTTCGGGGTTGTTGTGCAGCATGACATAATCAGTTGCCCGCGGTGTCACACCTCGCCACGTCGCAAAAATGCATCGTCATAAAAACTTTGCGAAATCAACTCTATAATTTGTGAACAAAAACACTTTTAACCTTACGCACTTACACGCACTCCGTATACGCCCCCTTTATAAAAAAAGTTGCATCAGACCGTTCATATAAAAAACAATACAAAAATATAACGAAATCAATTTTCAAAAACTAAAAAAATTTCAAAAAATTTTGTACAACAAAAAAAACTCTCAACGCACCTAAATTTGCAAAAACTATCAACCAGTGTAAATTATTTAAAAAATTAAACATCAAATAAAATTTTCCCCCCGAGGTTTTGAAAAACAAAATTTCAAAAATTTCCTAAAACAAATCCCCCTTGACTTCACCCTGTAGACAAATTGTAGTCGGGTTTTTTTCAATGGGGAAACCCCAAGACTAACAGGGGGGTAGCAGGTCCCACCCACTTGAGATAAAAAAATGGCCCCAAACAACTCTATCTAATATTCGAGGCGTAAAAATTTTTGCAAATTTTTAGACACTTCTGTTATGTGAAACGAAAGGTTGCCTCTAATTTTAAAACAAAATCACGGGAGCCGATTTCCTTGGGGCTTTTAGAAAAACAAAAACAGCAACCTAATATTTATTTTAAGGACATAAACAACATATTTTTTTTATTTCTTATCACCATGTTTGTGTGGACGTGAGGCCGGTCCGCGTCAAAATGAAAAAACCCCATAACCAAATGGGAAGGTTAGGGGGAGATGGGTTTGGGGGGGGCCCCGCTCAAATAAAAACCCTTTATACGTCCCTTGTTTAAACTCATATCACACGACAATCTGGGCGATCCCGGAAACAATTTCAGTGTTTACCTTTAAATTAAATGTTAAGAATTTTCTATCCCATAAGTAGGCTACACTAAACCCTAAAAGATCGAACATTTTTTTAGGTTTAGCGGGAGATGTTTTTGTTGAGTTCCTTTCCGACTTGATTTTTCATTCTAGTTTTAATTCATTTTAAAACAAGTACAAAAGAAAGAATCAAAAAACAAATCCTCAATCACTAAAAAGTTTACTATATAAAACTTTGTAGATCTTTTGAAGGGGGAAAATTTTTTTAAACCAAAATTAAGTTTAAGAATCTAATATCGAACTAAATAGAATATCCCTAATCATTAATCGGTTTTCGGCGGAAACTAAATTTAAAAATAAAAAGCCCCCTTTAAATTTGCCTTCCTTGGATTGACTTGGGGGAAAAAACAAAACTATCTTAGTTCCAAGTGGTTCACTGCACTACATTTAAGGAGAATCTGTAAATGAAAGAACGATATCGATTTTTTGGCCGTTTCTGGATATTGAATAATTTTTTAAAAGTAAAATAATAAACCCATTATCGATTAATGGCCGATTTACTGGCAAAAAGTTTTTATTCGAAGACAAAAATTTTTAGGCTAAAGTCAAAAAAAGTCTGTTTTTACCAAACCCGTTTATACTTCGGTGTTGGTTACAAAAGAAGAACTAGATTTATAAGCCCGAAATGTAATAACGCGTAAATGACGGTGATCTGTGATTGTCGTCAATATAAATGACGGGTTTTATGTGTGAAATGATCTCTAATAAAGCAGAGGTGATAAGGGGGTTTTTAAAATCTCCTTGTGCGTTTATTACGAATTACCGTTATGTGTGAAGACCTAATATCGCGAAAAATTTCTGGTATAAAGGCCTGTATTATATCTCGAAAGTCGGGTTTTTTCGAAATAACCGTTATGGTGAAAATTCTTTATCGCGAAAACCCACTGGGATACGGCCTGTATTATGATCTCCCAATGTATGTTTATTCCCAAAAAAACCCTTTTTGTGGAAAAATCCCTTTAGGCGGAACCTGCGGGGTTTAACGGCTGTATTTGATCTCGTAATGCTGTTTATTCGAAATGACCGTTATGTTTGGAAATCTCGAATAACGTGTGTGTTTTCCGATTCGCTTAGTATTGGAAAATCACTGATCTCAACTGTGGTGAAAACGACTCACACCCAGGTCCCCTCAAAAAACCCCTTTTATATGTGATCTACGTATCAATTTCATCAAAAGTTTTCTTTTTGTTCTAAAATTATTATTTTGGGGTGTCTCGGATTGCTGTGAAATTCAGATCTAATGTTTTACCCAAAAAAAACATGTATGGGGTGTGTGTGTGGGGTTTTGTTTGTGTGTGTGTGTGTGTGTGTGGGTTTTGTGCCTCCTAGTAGTAGAATGCCACCGCGTTGTCGTCGTGAAACTTGAAAGGCTAACGAACTCGACTCCGCTCGTCTTGATAATAACGCCTCCTCTCTTTGCGTATTGGAATGAGACGGCGTGAACGCTGATGTGACGGCTGTTGGCGTGATCGGTGTGGTGCACGACTCTTGGCCGGCACTGTACGGTACCCCGACTGTTGAATCAAACATGCAAAGTGAAGAAGAAACAGCACGAATATTATTAATCTATATTAGTTGGATGAGCTAAGCGAAGACTTCAATTTCACTGACCCCCCAAAAAAATTAGATCGGGTGTTTTTTTTTGTTTGTATTTTTGTCTGTTCGCGCTCTACCGGGCAAACGACATATGCGAACTTGATGAAAATTTGAGGGGACCTTCGAAATCTCTGAACTTAGACTTGCCATCCATTTTTGGGTACCCACCTACAATCGATCAAATATTTGCTATGATTATCGTACTTTTACGATTTTTTTTCTCGATTTTAATGAGATACTTTCGTGATATTTGGCCCACGACCGGGCAAACGGCTACTCCGATCTTGATGAAACTTTTTGGGAACTTTTTTAATCACTGACATTATGAGTTGTGATTTAAGAGACATTTGATGAAATATTTCTCATAGAAATCGTACTTTTACGATCCCCCCCCCCCCCCCGATTTTTAATACAATATTTTCGTGATATTTGGGCCGATAATCAACCATAAAAGCTCATGCATCAACGCGACTGGAAAAAGCGTTAGCGAAGCGGCCTAGTGTATAGCTGTAGAGAATGCACAACGAGTACGACGCAGTACATGTTGACTTCTTAGAACGTGGGTGTCTCTTCCATGTTCGGTTTCCATACGAATAACTTTCAACCTCGTCGCCCATGTTCTGTTTAAAAACACATGTCCACTTCGAGATTGCAGTTTCATTTAGTTGGGACGAAGTAATTCACGTACCGTGGCAGCAGTAGTTGAGATTGAGAAAACATCTTCCTTGCTGTTGGGTACACCTTTAATCGGTGGTGTGTGACCTGTTCTGGTGACTATAAATAAATTGGTTATTAGGTGTTCATGGTGTCTTCAAGGGCTGCATACCAAAGAAAAGAATTTCCGTGATAAGAATCGAACCTTCGACCTCCCTAACCAAAGTCTCTCTCTGACGGCTATAAGCTACCTCTGTCGCTGCAGTAGGCTTCACTTATCCATTACGTTTTATATTTTAGAATTACTCCCCAAGATATGATCTATGTTTAAAAAAAGGGCACATTGATTTTTGATCAACGTTACAGCAAAAATTAATTATCTTCGCAGCGTATAGATTCATGCATGTCGACGTTAGTAGTTTTGGTGAAGATCATTATTATTGCCTCCCTACTTACGTACCTACATACTTACATACCTATACTAACCAGACGCGAGTTTGAATACGTCCAAGTGTGTGTTCGTCTACCATGTTGTGCCATGTGTGAGATGTTCGCTTTCTGTAAATATTCAGCTGGATTATTTCGTTCCAGCGGTTTTCCATCCGGCCACAGTTGGAGGGTTGAGACGTCCGTCCCTCCCTCTTTTCACCCTAATGTCAGACTCGGTTAGTCTGCGCCGAAAGAAACCAATCACACGACTGTAATTCACTTATCTGTGCATGGTAGGTAGGCTACTTTACTTTGGATACCAAGGTGGTGACTGGTAATGCGATACCCGACTTAGGTGGATTCTTTAAATTTCTGGGCTGATTACCTACCCCATACATTCGGTGGGACGTTTCATCCTGGAAGTTCTTCGATACACATAACAGAAACGCCGACATTGCTTGTATACTTACCTCAACGTAAGGACTGAAGACGTTTTTATTGACTAAGAACACACAATG
>JAMZAV010015976.1:0-22064 GCA_024449915.1 Sweltsa coloradensis | reverse complement strand
AAAAAAGGGGCCAAAAAAAAAAAAGAAAAAAAAAAGAAAAAAAAATTCCCGGTTTTTTTTTTTCCAGTGGAGTAAAAATGGAATCTTCGCTACGCTCACCCAACAACGAAAAATTTACACTTTAATAAGTAAACAAAAAAAATGAAAAAATCAAAAAGGAACTGACCTCTTCAGATAAAGAATCCGACTTGTCCTCGTATCAAGCAGCCACCGAGCAACCAGGACCAAAAGTACCCAAACAATGCGAGACTACTTGACATTTTAAACAGTCACTAAAATCAATGGAATTAAATCTGAAATTTAGAATTTAAGATAATGTCCTTCCCCCAAAAACCTATCTGCAAAAAAAGGGATAAAATCCACAAATAAAAAAAATTCAATCGATGGGGTTTCGAACCTATCTCTTTACACCCCTGATCCACAATATAGATTAACATTATGATTTTTACTTTTTTTGGGGGACGGTTTTTATTTAAAAAAAATTTTGACCATTCTGAAAAAAAGTAACAGGTGTACCGGGTTTGTAAATACTTTGTAGGGGAAATTTAACCTTTGGAAATAATTAATTTTGTGTAAGCAAAAAATTTTAAAAATTAACGACGTCCTTCCCCCAAAAAAGTTGTAAGGCCCCTAATCGGGCCCTGTCGTTTAAGCTAGTGAATTTTTAAAGTGAATTTTTCTAACAATTGACGACCAAAAAAAAAAACACAGTAACTTGGATAGTCATGTGCCAGCCCAAAAATATTATCAACGATTTTGCCCTTACAAATACTTGGGTATACAACTCACCTTAGAACGGCAGGACCAGGAATGAATGGCAGCTGCCAAAACCAACAGTAATAAGGTTTTGATTTTTTTTTTTTCTCCAATTAAAATGAAATTTCCACTTGCTCGAAACATGTCAGGGAAACCCAACAGAATAAAAAACTGCATTTTACAAAAATTTAATATCCGGGTATCTATAAAAGGGTTATCTCTTTATTGTGAAAAAACCTTTGGGAAAAAGGGGGGGTTTTCCTAAATTAAAACATAAAAGGGCCCCAGTATATCAGAAGCAAGCTTTTTTTTTGTGAATTACCTATTTTTCAGACAAACCTATGGCCATTCGCAAACCGTGTTTTTTTTCTAGATCACTCCCTGAACCAGTTACTTTCACAGATTTTGGGACATGTCTTCTATGGAGGCCATTTTAAGAAAACAATCAAAAAGAGGATTTTGGATTTTCGTAAAAATTATAAAAATTGAAAAAAATTTTTTCATTTATGTTTTTTAACCCGTAATGAGTCTATTTATTTTTAAAAGGGACAATATCGTTGTGGAAACCCACAAAATTTGATGTCAATCAGAGACAAGGGGAAGCAGGAAAATTTTCCGAAAAAGGTCAATTAGGTACCGCCTAAAACAAATTTAGGGGGGGGACAATATGCCGATGAGAAGAGCAAAGCTGGTTTATAAAAGGGGGGATAAAAAACTGGGGTCGCCGTCAATGAGTACATTCTGTAGCAAGTCATATAAGAGATAGTGACCCGCCCGGGCTTTGTGTCTGGAGTAACAATGATTTGTGGGAATCCAGCCCAGTAGGGTTTCCAAATTCTGGTATGGGAAACAATATTTTGTGACAATATTTATTTTTTCATCCAATGATTGTTATCAGAATTGGCCGGCCCAATCCATGCCCGTTGTCTGTCTATGTTAAATTAGGGCACTGTTTATAAGTTTTGCCTAAATACTATGGGTTTAAATCATAAACGATGATAGTGATCAGATTTACACTATATTTCGTTTTCAAGGGAAGTGAGCAAAACCCAAAGTGCGCATGCTCAATACCTACATACCAACCAGGGGGTTGCATTGGAAACTTTTGGACGAGAGCGCAATCGTTTGTCACTTGTAACCCAAAATTCCAAAAAAATGAAATCAGTTTGGGTTTTCGGTTGGACTACAGATTAAACCCCCTAACGCGAACTTACGTAGGGGCTAGTAGGTGTCATACTGACCAGCACATGGCGCCGAGGGCGACTGTGATCGTAGCTTCACGCCAGAATGAGTCCTGCAGGATTTAGGACAGGGTCATTAATTTGGCGAATTTGAATTGCGAAATGCTGCGAAATGGTAAAGGTGCAAAAATCAAGATTTGGATGCAAAAATAGTGCAAAATATGAAACGTTTTTCGGTTTGAAATTCCAATATGGAGTTAATTAAAAAATGTATAAAAAAGTTTATGGACCCATCCCTCTTCCATTACATACAGTTTAATAAAAGTAATGATAGACGAAAGAAACCGAATGCTGCAAGAGAAAAAAATATTTATTAAACACATACATTCGATGCAATACTTTCAAGAGATTTAAGTCATATCAATAGAATTACAATGGTCCAAAGTGTTTTTTAAAACCCAAAAGGAAACTGATTTTTTTACATCTCAAGAAATCGGACAAAAATTATTTTAATTTTTTGCAAGATACAAAAATAAACATTTCATTTACTCTTTGTTTCGTAAAAGGAAATTTACACTATGGATGGCAATAAAAACCAATTATAAAGCACCAATCTTGAAAATAGTTTAGATTATGATTACATCCCGTCTTTCACAGCTTAAGATTTTAGTGGTGCGTGCAAGTGCAGTGGCCGTAGCTTTCCCTTTGGAAGCATGTACGCCAGCTCTTTTTCGCCATGCCGTTGTCGCAGCCCATACGAAGCACCAATAACTGCATCTTTTCGTGGCAACCAAACCCAGTTGCATTCCGTTTTGATTGCAGCCGTGGGGGACATTTGGTTGTCTTCGTATTCAGATTTGACTCGGCTGCAAGGGAAAAGAGAAGGCTCTTTAGTTACCCTTTAAGGGTGGTTTTATACTCTTCTGAGGTGACTAACACTTTGGGTAATCTAAGGCTTTATCTACCTCCAAAACAAGTTTTAATTCCATAACCTGGAAAAAAATACTACACTTAAATAACAGTTTTAAAATTTATATCGTTACCTGTGATTTAACACGAAATATTTTATTTTTTGTACGATTTACGATTTTGTAAAAACCCTAAAAAACGGGGATTAAACTGTTCTTTGTATTGGTTTCACATCGATCAAAAGCCCCATACCAATCTAAAATCAGCATTTATAAAAGTGTGTCTTTAAACTATGCACGAATATTATAGGCCTACATTCAAACACCCAAATTAAATATATGCGATCCGAAATTACACCCCCCTTGGTAATCAGCATATTTTGACGAATACTTGTCAAAATTACAGAACATAACCAAAGAGGGTGACAGGAAAAAGTAGTCGAGTACGTCAATGATGGCCAAAATTTCTGACCAAAGTTCTCCAAGGTCACGGGTCTAAATATCGTCCCCATGTGAGTTCTTATGAGAAATTGGAACCAATGGGAATAACTCGAAAAATACCAAGTTTGACAGTTTCTTTTCGGGTATGGGTATGTATCGATCTGTTTCAGTTACTTGTAACATTAATAGGAAAACGCATTAGTCCCGCCACCGAGTAGATGGATGAGCTTTTTTGTAAGTTATAGTTTGCGTAGGAACACTTTCTTGCAAGTTCTTTTTGAATGCATGTAGGTAATTGTTTGTTAAGCTTATATTGTTTACTTGACATTGTTATTAAAAATACTAAAAAAAAACTCATATTAAAAACTTTTATTCTAAAGATATGGCTAACGTTTCATTTTATTCTTTCAAAAAGCAATGTTACATAACATAACCTTAACGCAACATGCAAAATATGAACGTTGTAAGCCCCTACCCGTTTGGTCTTCTGTCTCCTCAGACTCAGCCAAATGTCATAGAAAAAATCGAACTAAAATCGAAAAAATTGTTAAAAGTACGATATTCATGAGAAATATTTCTTCGATTCTGTACCAAAAAGCAATACACCACTAAGTTTAGAGATTTCGATTGTCTGCTCAAATTTTAAGTCAAGATCGCATATGCCGTTTTCCCATAGAGAGCGAATCAAACATTAAAAAAAAAAAAACACAAAAAAAATAACACCGGCTCTATATTTTTTTTGGGGGCCAGTGAAATTGAAGTCTTCGCCTTCGCTCATCCACAAATAATCTAGTTATAGATTATAATAAATACATTTTCGATTTACGCGGGTTTTTGTAGGTTAACACTCTTTTGCTAGCATCCTTTGGGAAGTTCCTCTGGTGAAAGGGAAACTTTTGACCAGATTCAGTCTCGTAAATGTAAAATATCTATAAAAAAGACTTTAATTTCTCGAAGTTCCTATAATAGTAACAAAACCTTGTGAGTATTATAGTACAAATTTTTGACTAGCTCACCTTGTCCGACATCTGCTACAAGGTTGCAGTTGCTGCGATGATTAAAAAACTGGTAGGCTTATTTACATGGGACTGTATATTATTATTTATCTTGAATTACTTTACTTCAAAACATCAGTACACTCACTTCACCATTCATTTCAACTCCATTCGTTGCTCGTGAAGCTACTAAAAAACATCTAATAACAAACAACATCGATTGTGCGGCACACAGCCCTCACAATGCATAATAATTATTATGACTGATAAACTCAAACATTTACTCCCCCCGGTGATTGGAAGATCAAAACTACAAAGAAGTATTACATAAGACATAAGTAGGGAGAGGAATTAAATGACGAATTGGTTCTCTTCATCACGCGCGACTAATCATTATTTTGAACCTCGAAGACTAGCCCATCACTCCTGGGCAGATGCTTTTACGGACCCAGTTCCAGTGGAGACGGAGGGCAGGACGATCCATCTCGAAACAAGGCACACCATTCCGGTTGTGGTTGTTTTGGGAAGTAGACCATTTTCTGTCGTTGCTGGAGTCAGTTGAGGTAGTCCCTTGACCACAATGTTCCACAACTGCTGGTGCATCATGTTGGACTCCGTTGCCAACGTTGATACTGAGTTGATTGTCGACGTGTTAGCAAGTATGGGCTCAGCTAGGCTTATTAATGGGCGGCCTTATGAGAATATATTGTGTATCTGGACCTTAAAAAACGTTGGATCATTAGGATCGTTTGACAAAACGGTAAGAGGACGGGAATCATACATGCTTCAATTTGGAGAAAGTAGAGTAGCTAATTCTTCAAACGTCAGTGTAGCCGTCCTAACACACGTTTCAAATGAAATTTCATGGACTTCACCATGCAGCTTCCCAGAAGAACACCAATTTTAGTGTGTGCACCTGGGCGGAATGAAGTAGCCACGTAAATGCGTTCTTTTGCAGCATAGTCCTTGATCTGATCGCAGACACGATTCGTAAGGAACAGCCACGCAACCGCTTGAAGCTTACGGTTTGAGCCCACAACAGTTTCGTAGCATTGCACTGTAAAGTGTTAGACACTTGCCTCTTCTGGCTGTAAACCTTCTTAACGCGCTAAAAGGCTTTCAGTCGTTAAATTAATCACTAGTCCCACGATGCTCCAAGTGTGACAGCTTTCTACTGAAAGCATCACACAAAATTGCAAACAAGATTTTACATTGTAGTTTTGCGCGTACTTATCAGTTTTTATTGAAAAAGGACCAGCCTAACTCTACTCTGTGTTCACAAAAGGACGAGATGGTGAACACGGCTTTTAAGGTAATTGACCCATCACAATTGTTGGTGATGTATACCTTCAGTTTGAAACAAGGTAAACATTGGTGACATGCAATTCTTGAATTACTTGTTTTGCTTGGGGATCAATATTGCTGGCGCAATGATGCAGTTAACTTGCGGACCAGCATGAAAGTAGCTTGAGATGTTCAGAATGATAATCATTTAGTAAGATCATGATTGGTGGCAGGAATAAGTGGATGCTTGTTATCGTATGGAAGTTCGAATTATTTAATCTCCCACCGACTCGCAGGAACTTTTCATCGTCCTAAAAATGGATGAAGATTTAACCAGTAAGCCTCTTCTTTGAAAACTGAACCGTTGTCTGAAGCTCCATGTGACTTTCACGAGGAGTAAACATCTTTTGCACACATTTAATGCAAGTTTGAGAGCAGATTGCAGCTCCTCAGCAGATAGCACACCTGACTTTTCTTGACATCGAATTCTTACACTTGAAGTTGAATCGCAAACATTACGCAATATACGTGGTTCAGTTTCGAGCGTGACGAGTATTTGAAATAATCTCGGTTGTTACAGTATTCATAAACTAACATGGTGTTGACAATTATACGTTTTTCGGATATGGAAATTGTTCCACTGTCTCAATGATGGGACGGAATGGAGGGCCACGATAGAGTAGGTTGCTGTAGCCAGTTCAGGTCCGTGCCACCATATATCAAGTGGTGTAATTGTTTTAGGATCAGTTCCTCTTGAATAAGATCTGCTGGATTGCGTTATGTTGGAAATACATGTTTCCAATCCCTAACATATTATGTATTCTGAATTTTGGAGACTCTCTGTTTTCGCCAACAACTGTTATCCATCGATTTGAAGACGAGGAAACCATGATAGAACAATGGTTGAATCCGTCCCAGATGTATGCTGTACAATCTTAACGGTCAGATGGTAGTGTTTTTTTGTAACAGTTGTGCTAGTAACAATGCCGCCAACAAAGTTCTTAACGGGGGCAGAGTGTACCTTTGTTACAGGTGCTACTCTGATTTTATGGAGCACAGTAGTATGAATACTAACTTCATTGGAACATTGGACTACCTGAGATAAAACACGATCCATACGCTCGTTTGATGAATCTGAGACAAACATTGATCTGTATGTACTATGATTGTGCTTTGCCATAGAACCTATCGGTCAACTTTCAATGTTGTTGAACAAAAGGCAAGTTGTTGTGAAGCTTGTCATCCATAATAAACTCTTCGTGGTAGAGTCTGATCATCCCAGTCTAGTTTATGAAGCCATAACTTCTGTAAAAAATCTATGTAAAATTCACTATTGGGCTGACGAGACCTAATGGATCAAATATCGACGCAATGATTGATGAAATCTTCCGTTTTGGTAAACTATTCCGTGGCAGACACTGATCGTGCGAAATATGAAGAGCTTTTGTTTTGTACGACGAAACTTTATCTGACTTCGGATTCCACAATAAACCAAGTGGTTTTACCGCACGAAATGTGCGATCAAATTGAAGGAGGTAACTGGTTTCTCTGTACTCTGTTAGGTTATTGACTTCAAAGTAATCTGGGACAGTTTGAACACCATTTTTTTGTTCTTTGAAGTGCGGAACCTCAACTATTAATAGCCATGGTCAGGTCTCTTGATTTGAAGGCATCCTGGATTATTGTCACAGCCAAGAGCAAAAGCATCAACGTAATAAAAGTCTCGTCCTAGCACTTCTGTAGCGCCCGAGGATAGCGCTAGTTCTTCTTCGGCAAGTGTTGTAAGCATCGTGTTGCCAAAAAGGGGAGCTGAAGTATGTGCCTGTAGGTGACTGTTGTAAGCTCGTAACACACTTTGACAGATTCTTCAGGCGCTATTGTTCCTCCAGAGAATTCTTTGCTATCGAGGTCTGGATTACGTTGACTTGACGATACTCATTTTAGCAATTGTCAGCTGGTAAATGTATTTGATGTGTTCTAAACCGTACCACGATTGAACACAAGTCTGGATTGATAGTAGGAACCACCACTAGGATATCATTAAGGATTTACCGTTCGTATTTTTGGCTGCAAGCGTCAAAAACAACTCGTGTCCTTGTTGTGGTGCTGAAGCCTCTAAACACAGCATGATGAGGCAGATAGTATACATTGCGTCAGAATGTACACCTGAAATCTGTTTGCACTTGTACCATATGGACCTAGCTGTCGATTCCTTCAAGAAAACTTTGTTGTATTCCAATCGTAGTCTGTTGTTTGTGCAGCCCGACCTTCCAAATGTATTAAACTCTGTAGTTGCCTGCATTCGAAGACCGTTACCAAGGTCTCATGTCTGCTGGAATGGAAGCCTTCTACAAAATCTCCCTTTACTATTCCTTGTCACAGATTTCTTGAGAAATGTCGCTCACATTTTTGTTCTTCGGTCGGTTCTTGGCTTGAGTGGACTTCCTCAAGTTTCCCAGAAGTTTGCAGTTGCCGATCTAGCTGTCATCGGTTTGCACATAGAATGTGTGCCGGTAACAGATTGCAGTAGAAGGCATCGCCACATACTTGTTGGAACGTCCTGCAGTATCCAACCTAAATTGTATCCTGTAGAATAGGGATAATTATTGTCTCGAATCTTGACTTTCGTCCAGGCCTATGAGAAGCTGCGAAAAAGAGTTCGCCCCTGTATCAACAGATCAATTCCTTCCTGGCTGGAAGGATGTTGGGTCAGCTAAATCGACTTGTAAGGTATATTCACGGTTTCATGTTCAACAACATATCTGGCATCTGGCCGGTTATGCTGTTGCAGCAGAATAAACATAGACAGTTCGATGAAGTTGCCTACTTTAGATTGCAGTTGGCATTCAACATATTGCATTGATTATGAGGCTACCGTTATTGATACCTCGAATTGAAATGTGGTTCTATTTTCTTCAATCCTAATCGTACGAACTAAATCTTCAGTACAAAAGTTAGATTGAATTCCACTGTCTAAAAGAGCTCTACAATCTTGAAGCTTGCAGTACAATATTTTATGAGTTACTATTGCTGTTGATAGTCGAAACATGTGATGGATATCATTGAATGCACCAGCCTAGGCGTTCTGAAACTGGTCTTCATTGAACTTCCCTCGTGACCATTATCTGTGTTGTCACAATAATGGTGCAGTGAGTATAGAAATTTCTCTGAACCATTTCACAGAAGAACCCACGTTTCAAGATTAGAATTGTGTAACACGCGTATGATGTTTTTTGCCACACTTCGGCAACCTTTGAGTGGCATTGACTTGACAACGTGCCCCAGTGCGAAGACAGTGAAGCATAAACTGTTATTTTGATACACACAATATGTTTCTGAGCTAGGCTTAAGTTCCTGAAACTCACACTGTTTGTACAACGAATGTGATTCATTCACACTTGACATTTAGGTACAGTCTTTTTGTGTAGTGTAGGCCTAGAAATGGAGGCATTAGACTTTCTATCGCTTGGATTGAATCTTCCTTGACTTCGCAGTTAATGAACTTACGATACTGACCATACTCGTTACGACGAAGGGTTTGAACGTTTTCTAGAGCTTGTTTCTTGTGTTCAAGAAAAAGCGATGAAACTATCAAGTTGATGGGAATGCTTGATCATTGACGAAGTGCGTCCCAGTCTGTCTTTGCGTGTTATGTACTATCTATACGTCTGGTGAATAGATGTAACAATATGACTATCTTCCAAAGGTGTTTCAATACTAAGGGCCTTAAAGAGCATTAGATTACAGACCACTGTGTTGATAAATTGTCAACCAATTCAGTTTAGATCTTTTTGTCCTGATTTAATATCAATCAACTCCTTAATCGTTGAGAGGCTATCAGCCTTTTATTTTGATACCGATTTTCCAAAATTTCCAAGCCACAGTGTAGTTATTCTCAGCAGAGGTAAATTTTGAATCAATTCTTAATGCTTGTCCTGTTAGAACAGATATCAGATAGTAGTACTTTTCTATGATGGCCACATCGTTGTTGTCGTGAACCATAGCTCTGAAGCCTGTCACTAACGTCAGCCACTTTGTATAAGAGCGTCAAAACTAGGCAACTTTATAGACCGGTAGGTTTAACCTTAGCTTACTAGGCCGTGCGAGATGCGCCACACTGCATCATTTGAGGCTGTCTAGGTCAACTAAATGTTGTCTAGGTTCTAAACAAGCCGGGACATAGTTGCTCTAAGGTCATGAACCAGAGTTTCAACGGGATCCTATCTCCTTCCCATGGTCTATGTTTTCATCACGTGCAAATCTAGATTGGTTGGACCTCATCAAACCTTGTCAGGTTCCAGTAACTGTCAAGTTAATTTGTATCTTATTGACATCATGCACGTTATGTGCGAGGATACTGACAAACGTCTGAATTCGTTGAAAATGGTCGCTTGATAAATACCTCTTCTGCTGACCAAAGCTTGACTTGTTTTGTGTCCATGTTGAAAGGACTAAAGTAATAAATAGTTTATAAGTTTGTATGACCTCGTTTTCTGCTGGTTTGCTGACACTGTCGAAGCAAAGCAAAACTCGTGATACAATCTAGGCGCGGTTGGACCACAGATTAAAACTGTGTAGGCTAATTTAAATGTGGACTTGTATATATTATGTATTATTTGAATTACTTTCACTTTCAAACATAGTACACTCATTTCAACATTCATTTCAACTCCATTCGTTGCTTCGTGGACTACTAACAAAACATCTAATGTAAAAAAACATGCGTGACAGGCCACAGCCCTCAACAATGCTAATGCAATATTATGCCTTCTAAACTCAAACAGCGATTTTTAAACTAGAATCGGGAGATAATTTTTACTGATATTATATTTGGTTATAAATAAGTATAAGTTATAAGTAGTTTTGTAGATTTTTTAAAACTTTAAACATGTATACATATAGAAAGTTTTAAAAAAGACAGTAAACCAAAACTTTCTGAACTTATTGTCATCAATGCAATTAATTTACATTTTACAATTTAAATAACACTAACCGGATAATTTAATGATTAATTTGAGAATCTCTGGTATGATATTTGGGGTAGCACCTCCTGAAACAAGGAGACCAATTCGTTTTTTTAAGACAAATAGTCGCATGATTTGAGGATACATGACTCAAACTAAGGACAAGTCAATACGCCACCTACTCAAACAAGATTGTAAAGAATAATTCTGCATTTTCCGGACTTGAAAATGGGTATTCAGGAGATGAATATTTTGTACATTTGATGAGTCATGCGCGTAAAAAGTTATATTCGTACAAGTATTGAATGATTGATGTGTACACTTTTATCACTAGTCTACTGATTCAAAGTGTAGAAAATATTGTGTCAATCTTTGCTTTTGGGTTCGAGGAATTTTGATATTTTTTTTTAAAAGTTCTAATGCATTCAATACTAGAAATATTTATAAATTTTTCACCTGATAATATAAACTCTGTCGTATCTTTGTTTGAATTGACCTGGGTTATAAATATCGTTTTTAACTACAAATAGAAATTATCATGACATAGTAAGTAATGGGTTTTTCGGTTTCAATGCCACGTATATTATCATTGGGCCGACGTTTTGATGAGATTTCCTCATCATCTTCAGGGCCAATACAACTTTAAATATTAAAACGAAAACTAATCACCATTTGATAAATACAGAACAAAACTGGAGAAAAGAAAAAACAAATGTCACAAAATAAATCACTGCACACATGACAAAATTAATACCATTCAAAGAAAGTCATTTGAACGCTTGTCGTTGCAAAGAAAAAAGGGAAAGTCATCACAGTTCATCATTCTGATGATTTTTGGAAAAATTCTTCTTGCAATTTACTAATGGTTCATGTTTATTACTAAAAATGAAACAAAACTTAAAATTGAAATTTTTTGACACCTTTTTAAATATTTTGAAAATGTCCATTTTTTTAATCTGAAAAATACAATACAAAAATATTTCATACAAAAGGTTCTTTGGCATTTTATTTTCACTGTCCTCCCAGTAACAACCCCCTATCCACAAATCATTGAGAAAACAGAAAGAAATCCCCAAAAAAACATCCTAGTGCACTAATATCAGCCTAAAAAAATTTGGGGTTTGAGAAACCCCACGCGGGGGGATGGTGTTTAAGAAATTCCGCGCGGGGGTGACGGAGGGTAAAGAATTAAAAAAAAAAACGTAAAATTGCTATTTTGATAAAAAAAAATTTTTTTCGATAGCGCTCAAATTTCACAGAATATTTAAATTTTAAATTATTAAGGTTTTGTGAAAAAAATCATAACAATTGGAAAAAAGCATGTAGGTGTTATAAGGTCGAAGAATTTTTTTTTTTAAATCGAAAAAATCGTGACATTGGCGTTTTTAATGAGAAATAATTTTTCGATTTCGCTAAAAAAAAACGTGGCAGTTCAAAGTTCAAAAATTTCGATAGGCCTCTATAAAAATTTCATCGAAATTTTGGAGTATCGGGTTAAGCCGGAATCGTGTGGACAAACACCACAAAAATACAAAAAAATAAAAAAAAACATTCCGGATTTTTTTTCTCCACTGTAGTAAATGGAATTTCGCTTCAATCGCTACGCTCATCCAATAAAAAGCCTTGACGCTAGGAAACTTCGCAAACGCTTTTTCAGGCGCGTTTTTGGATGAGCGTAATTGGTGCATTTATCTGCCATGTGTTATGCAGATTTTCTGTTGTTCTGTGAAACAATCATTACAAACGGATAAAGCATGTATGTGCTATAAGTAGAAGAAATTTTCGAAATAGGCGTAAAATTGCGATTTTCATGAGAAATAATTTTTCGATTGCACTCAAATTTCGCACGTATATATTAATTCATAAAATTAATTGTTCTGTGAAAAATCTTAAAAATCGAAAAAGCTGTAGGTTTTATAAGCCGGGAAAAAACGTAAAATTGCAATTTTTATGGGAAATAATTTTTTGATTGGGGCTCAAAAAGTGTCCGTTCTAACTTTAGAGATTTTCGAAGATTGATTGATTTTGGGGCCTGAAAAAAATTTCTCACAATTGGAGTATTGGTTTAGCCGGAATCGTGTTCACAAACACACAAAAATGCAAACAGAAAAAAAAAAAAAAAAAAAAACTTGCCGGATTTTTTTTCAGGGGAGTAAAATGGTATCTTCGTTACGCTCATCCAACAACTGAAAAGTTTACTACATTAATAATGTAAACATAAAAATGAAATAATCACAAGGAACTGACCTCTTCAGATGAAGAATCCGACTTGTCCTCGTCATCGAAGCGCCACTCGTAGCAACCGGACCAGAAGTACCCAAACAATGCGAGACATACTTGATATTTTAACAGTCCCTAAAAACAATGGAATTAAAACTGTAATTTAAAAGTTAAGATAATGTTCCTTGCGAAAACCTATCTTGCGAAAAATGGCATAAAATCCACAAATAACGAAAATTCAATCAGATGTGGGTTTCGAACCTATCTCTTCTTACATGCCTGATCCACAATAATACTGATTAACATGTAGTGACTTTACATTTTTTGAGACGATTTTGTACTTAGAAAAATATTGACCATTCTGAAAATAATAGTACACAGGTGTACTCGGGTTTGCTTGAATCACATTTTGTATGGGAAATTTAAACCCGGTTGGAAATAATTAATCATTGTGTAAGCAAGAAATTTTTCAAAATTAACCGACGGGCCATTCTCCCACCCAAAAAAGTTGTAAAGGCCTAATATGGGATCCTGTCGTTTAAGCCTAGTGAACTTAAATGTGAATATTTCATAACAATTGACGACAAAAAAAAAAAAAACAGTAACTTATGGATAGTCATGTGCCAGCCCAAAAATATTATCAACGATATTGTCCTTACAAATACTTTTGGGATACAACTCCCTTAGAACGGGACAGGCCAGGGAAAGAATGGCAGCTGCACAAAACCAACAGTAATAAGCGACTTGATTTTTTTATTTCATCCAATTTTGAAAGTAATCTCACTTTTCTCGAAAAAAATGTCAGGGCAACCAATCAGAATATACTAACTGCATTTTTACTAAGAATTAATCATCCGGATCATCTATATGAAGGTTATCTCATTATGTTTCAAAACCGTTGAAAAATGTTGTTTTCCGTAAATTGAAACAAAAAAGGGCAATATATCAGAAGATGTATGTGCAATATATCAGACATGTCTTCTATTTGGGGGCACATATTAAGAAACAATCAAAAAGAGGATTTTGGATCTTCGTAAAATTATCAAAATTGAAAAAATTTTTTCATTATGTTTTCTTAATCCGTAAAGATGTTTTAGTTATCTTTAGAATGACCATATCGTTGCTGGACAACCACACAAAATTGCATTTCGATCAGATGACAACTGGAAACAGGAAAAGTTTCCGAAAAAGGTCAATTAGGTAACCGCCTAAAACAAATTTAGTGGGACAATATTGACGATGAGAAGAGCAACAGCTGGGTTTTTTAAAAGGGGTATAACACTGGGGTCGCCGTCAACTAGTACATTCTGTACAAGTCACGTACTAAGAGATAGTGACCCGCCAGGTGCTTTGTGATCTGTGACGTAAAAAATGATGGGGTGGGATCCAGCCCAGTAGGCTTTCCCAATCTCTGGTATGGTAAATCAATATTGGTTGTAACCAAAATTTATTTATTCATCCCAATGATTGCTTATCATGAATTGGACAGGCCCAATCCATGCAGCTGGCACTGTTGATAAAATTATGCCTAAATACTATGGATTGATAATCATAATCGATGATTAGTGATCAGATTTCATCACATATTAACAGTTACAATCGGAAGTGAGCAGAACGAATGTGCGCATGCTCAATACCATACATATCCAACCACAGGGATTGCAGTTGGAAGCTTTTATGGTACTGAGCATACGCACCCTCGTTCTGCTCACTTGTAACCAAAATTCCAAAAACTGAAGTCCCGTTGGTTGTCGGTTGAAATACAGATTAATACCCTCTAACGCAACTTACGCTAGGCGGCTAGTAGGTGTCGTACTGACCAGTCACATGAGCGCTTAGTGGGGCACTGTGATCGTAGCTTCACGCCAGAATGTGTCCAGGGAGGATTTAGGACAGGGGCCATTAACTTGGCGAATTTGAATTGCGAAATGCTGCGAAATGGGAAAGGTGCAAAAAACAAGATTTGGATGCAAAATAGTTTCAAAATATGAAACGTTTTTTGGTTTGAAATTCCAATATGGGGTTAATTAAAAAATATATAAAAAAGTTAAGGACCCATCCCTCTTCCATTATACAGTTTAAAAAAGTAATGATATACGAAAAAAAACCAAAATGTGCAAGAGAAAAAAAATTTATTCACACATACATTCGATGAAATACGGTTCAAGCGTTTTATTCACATAGAATTACAATGGCCCAAAAAGGGGTTTAAAAACCCAAAAGGGAAACTGTTTTTTTTTTACTTCTCAATAAAATGGGAAATTTAAAATTTTTTTTTAAAATTTTTGTTGCAAGAAAAAAAAAAAACTTTCCCCTTCCCTCTTTGTTTCGTAAATTGGTTTTCCCACTATGGAGGGGCAATAAAAAAAAATTTTTAAAGCACCAATCTTAAAAAATTTTTTTGGGGAACTAGTGATTAGGCCTACACCCGTTTCTCAAAAGCTAGTGATTTTAGTGGTCTGTCGCAAGTGCAGTGGCCTTTAGCTTTTCCACTTTTTTCTAGCCTGTACCCAGCCTTGTTCAAAAATTTTCCATTTGTCCCCCAAGGCCCATACAAAAAAGCACCAATAAAGGGCCCATTTTTTCTGGAAACCCACCCCAAAGTTGCTTTCCCGTTTTGTATTGCACCCCGTGGGGACTTTTGGGTAGTCTTCGTTTCAGTTTTTGACTCGGCTAAAAAGGAAAGAAAAGGCTCTTTAGTTACCCTTTAAGGGGGCTTTTATACTCTTCTGAGGGGACTAACATTTTAATAATCTAAGGCTTTATCTACCTAAAAAACAAAATTTTTAAAATTCCAAAAACCGGGAAAAAAATACTACATTTAAAAATAACATTTTAAAAAATTTAAATTCGTTTCCCCTGTGTTTTAACACGAAATATTTCATTTTTTTATCGATTTACGATTAATTAAACCCCTTAAAATTGGGCATTAAAACCTGTTTCTTTTGATTTTTTTCACATCGATAAAAAAAAGCCCCCATCCCAATTTTAAAATTTAAACATTTAAAAAAGTGGTTTTTAAAACTATCCCAAAATATTATGGGCCCTACATTCAAACCCCCAAAAAAAAATATATGCGATCCGAAATTACACCCCTCTTGGTAATCACATTTTTTGGGAACCAAATCACGTGTAAAAATTTACAGAAACATAAAAAGAGGATGTACAGGAAAAAGTAGTCGAGAAACGTAAAATGAGGGCCCAAAATTTTTTGCCCAAAAGTCCCCCAAAGGGTTTAAAGGGGGTCTAAATTTTCGTCCCCATGTTATTTTTATGGGTTTTTTAAAACCAAGGGACCAAACTAAAAAAAATTTACAATTTTGACGGGTTTTCTTTTCGGGTATGGGTGAAATCCGATTCTTTTTCAGTTATTTTTGAAAATTACAAAGGAAAACGCTTTTAGTCCCGCCGCGTTGAGGATGAGTTTTTTTGTAAGTTATGGGGTTTGCTTTGGACCATTTTCCCTTTTGGGCAAGGCTTTTGAATGAATTGTGGGTTAATTTTTGGGTTAAGTTTCCCTATTGTTATTTGTTAATTGTTATTAAAAAACTAAAAAAAACTCATTTTTAAAACCCTTTATTCAAAAGATTATGGCTAATTTTTTCTTTTTAAAATTTCTTTCAAAAAAAAATTTACATAACCAAAAAACCCTTAATGTACATGAAAAAAATTTAAAACGTTGTAGGCCCTCCCGTTTTTTCAAAATTAAACCCCAAATTTTCCCCCCCCCAAAAAAATCGCACAAAAAATCAAAAAAAAAATTGTAAAAAATACGATTTTCCGAAAAATATTTCTTCGATTTTTCCCAAAAAAATCAATACACCTCTAATTTTAGAGTTTTCGATTGTCTTCTAAATTTTTTTAATCAAGATCGCATGGGGCCTTTTTTCCCAGTAGAGAGGGGAAAAAAACTTTAAAAAAAAAAAAAAAAAAAAAAAAACACCCGGGCAAATTTTTTTTGGGGGGTCAGTGAAATTGAAGTCTTCGTTTCGCTCACCCAAAAAATTTTAATAGACTAAAATAAAAAACATTTTTCGTTAAAGCGGGTTAACACTTTTTTTTGACTAGCACCCTTTTGGGAAAATTTCCTTTTTAAAAAAGGGAATTTTTGGGCCCGATTAGTTCGTAAAGTAAAAATCTATAATGGGGGGGGGGTTTAATTTAATTTCCCCCAAATTTCCCCTATAATATAAAAAACCTTGTATTAGGTCCCAATATTTTGACTAGTTCCCCTTGGGTCCGCATCTGTACAGATCTTTTTGGGCGTTTTTAAACTAAACGGGAGAAAATTTTTTTTTCGGGAATTTTAAATTTTTTGTTTAAATATTTTTCAAGTAGATTGTAGATTTTTTTTAACTTTCAACATTTTATACATATAAAAATTTTCTAACAAAGGAAAAATGAAAAAAAAATTTCAAAAAAACTTATTGTAAATAAATGAAATTAATTTCATTTTAAAATTTTAAATAACACTAACCGGAAAATTTTAATGATAAATTTGAGAATCTCGGGTTTATGATAGTTGGTTGCTCCTCCTGAAAAAAGGAGACCAATTCGTTTTTTTTTAAGGGACAAATAGTCCCCAATGTTTTGGGGATCATGACCAAAAATTTGGACAAGTCAATACGCCACCTCCCAAACAAGATATTTAAAAAGAATAATTCTGCTTTTCCCGGGACTTGATTTTGGGTTTTTCAGGAGATAAATATTTTGTACATTTGATGAGTCATGCGCGAAAAAAATTTTTTTTTATATTGTAAAAATATTGAATGATTGATGTGTACACGTTATTAAATTACTGCATTTTTAAAAGTGTAGAAAAATATTGTGTCGAAACTTTGCGTTTGGTTCGAGGAATATTTGAAAATATTTTTTTAAAAGTTCTAACCCTTCCAAAACTTAGAAATATTTATAAATTTTTCACCTGGGGAAAAATAAAACCCCTGTCCCGAAAATTTTGTTTTGAATTGACCCCGGGGCTTTAAAAATACTTTTTTAACTAAAAAATAGTAAGTTTTCAATTTACATAAATAATATGGGGTTTTTTGGTTTTAAATGCCACCCCTTATTTAAGGGCCCCAAAGTTTGATGAGTTTCCCCTCACATTTCAGGGGGCCCAAAACAAAATATAAAAAATTAAAAAAATAAAAATTTAAAAAAGGGAAAAACCCGGGAGAAAAAAAAACAAATTTTAAAAATTTTTCCGGGAACCTAAAGGTTATTTTTAAAAAAAGTTTTAAACCTTTTTGCAAAATTCTTTTGAATTTTTAAAATTTTAGAAACAATGGTTTAAATTTTTTTAACTAAAAATAAAACAAAAAACTTAAAAAATTGGGAAATTTTTGCACCTTTTAAAAATTTTAAAAAGTCAAACCCAAAACCATACAAAATTTTTAAAAAAGGATTGGGAAATTTCCCCCCAAAAAAAACCCCACCAAAACAAAAAAAAAACCCCCCCTTTAACCCAAAAAAAATTGGGGTTTGAGAAACCCCCCGCGAGGGTGGTGTTAAAAAATTCCGCGCGAAATGACGGAGGGTAAAGAATTTTTTTTAAAAAATTTTTTTTAAAAAAAGCGATTTGATAAAAAAAATAATTTTTCGATAGCGCTCAAATTTCACGAAATATATTAATTTTTAAAAATTTAAAAGGGTTTTTTTGAGGGAAAAACATAAAAATCGGGTAAAGCATTTTAGGTGTTATAAGTCTAATTTTTTTTTTTTCCCCCAAAAAAAAAAACGTACATTGCGATTTTTGAGAAATAATTTTTTTGATTTTGCTAAAAAAAAAAAGTGGGAAATTCTAAGTTCAAGATTTCAAAGGCCCCTAAAAAAATTTTATCGCTTGGGGTATCGGTTTAGCCGGAATCGGGTGGAAAAACAAAAAAAAAAAAAAAAAAAAAAAAAAAAAACAAATTTCCCGGGTTTTTTTTCTCCATGTTTGTGAAATGGGGTTCTTCCTTCGATGCTACGCTCGCTTTCGCTAAACCAATAAAAAACCTAGAGCCGAGGGGGGAAATTCGCAAAAGCTTTTTTAGGCCGTTTTTTTTTTGGGTGAGCGTAAATTTGGGGCATTTATCTGCCAATTTTTATGCAGGGTTTTTTGTTGTTCTGTGAAAAATCATTACAAACAATTTTTAAACATTTTATGTGCTTTAAGTAGAAAAATTTTCGGGAAATAGGGGAAAATTTCGGTTTTTTAAAAGAAATAATTTTTTTGATTGGGATCAAAAAATTTTGGAAAAGTATATATTTTCATAAAATTAAATTTTTCCCGTGAAAAAATCATTGAAATCGAAAAAAAAAACATGTAGGTGTTTAAGCCGGGGGGAAAAAATCTTTTTTTTTAAAATTGCAATTTTTAAAGGGGGGAAAAAATTTTTTGATTTTCGCTCCAACAAAGTGCCGTTTTTAAGTTTAGAAAATTTCGAAATTGATTGATTTTTAGGGCCTGAAGAAAAATTTTTATCACAAATTTGGGGTTTTTGGTTTTAAACCGGAATCGTGTTCAAAAAACACACCAAAATGCAAAACAGAAAAAAAAAAAAAAAAAAACTTGCCGTGATTTTTTTTTTTCCAAATGGAGTAGAAAGGGGAAACTTCCCCTACGCTCATCCAACAAATGTCAAGTTAAAAAAAATTTAAAAATGTCAAAATAAAAAAGAAATTTAAACACAAAGGGGAACTGACCTCTTCAGATGAAAAATCCGCTTGTCCTCGTCCTCGAAAAGCAAACCACTCGTAGCAACCAGGACCAAAAATTCCCAAACAATGCGAGACCCTAAATTGACATTTTTTAAAAGTCCCTAAAACAAAGGAATTAAATCTGTTTAAATTTTGAAGTTAAAATAATGTTCCTTGGCCCCAAAAACCCATCTTGCGAAAAATGGCATAAAAACCAAATTTAAAAAAAATTCCCAAACAGGTGTGGGTTTTTGAACCTATCTTTTTCTTACATGCCTGTCCACAATAATATGATTAAAATGTTTGTTTACTTTTTCATTTTTTGAGGGCGGTTTTTTTTACTTAGAAAAATATTGGGGCCATTTTTGAAAAAAATGTACACAGGGGTACTCGGGTTTGCTTTTTTTCACATTTTGGGATGGGAAAAATTTTTTTCCCGGGTTTTGGAAATATTTTAAAAAATTTTGGGAAGCAAGAAATTTCAAAAAGAACCACGCCTTCTCCCCCCCAAAAAAAAATTGTTTAAAGGGGCCCAAACTTTTGGGATCCTTCGTTTAAGCTGTTAACTTTAAGGGGATAATTTTCATAACAAAAAAAAACACAGTAACTTATGGATAGTCTGTGCCAGCCCAAAAATATTATCAACGATATTGATCCTTACAAATACTTGGTATAAAAACTCACCTTAGAAGGACAGGACCAGGAATGAATGGCAGCTGCAAAAAACCAACAGTATAGCGACTTGATTTTTTATTCATCCAATTGGGAAATGAAATCTCATTTACATCGAAACAGCCCAGGGCAACCAATCAAAATTACTAACTGCATTTTTACTAAGAATTAATCATCCGGGATCATCTATATGAAGGTTATCTCATTATTTTGCAAAACCGTTGAAACTGTTGTTTTCCGTAAATTGAAACAAAAAGGGCAATATATCAGAAGCAACCATTTTTTGTGACCTTACCTATTTTTTCATGATCCTATGACCTATTGTCTGCATTCTGCAATACCAGTGTTTTTTCTTCTAGATCACTCCCTGAGACCAACTGTTATCCTTTTCACAGATGTTGGACATGTCTTCTATGGAGGCCATTTCAAGAAAACAATCAAAAATTGGATTTTGGTTTTTCGTAAAATTATCAAAATTGGGAAAATTTCTTCATTTATGTTTTCTTAATCCGTAAGGATGTCTAGTTATATTGAGCAGAGTAACCATAATCGTTGCGGGAAACAACCACACAAAATTGCATGTCAATCAGATGACACTAGAAGCAGGAAAAGTTTCCGAAAAAGGTCAATTAGGTTCATCCTAAACAAATCTAGAAGGACAATATTAACATTGATACGAGCTTCAGCTGATATTCTAAAAGGGGTATTACACTGGGGTCGCCGCCAACTAACTACAAGTCAAATGGTTACAACGGAAGTGAGCAGAACGAATGTGCGCATGCTCAGTACCAAAATCCAACCAGAGATTGCAGTTGGAAGTTTTTTATAGTACTGAGCTGCGCACATTCGTTCTGCTCACTTCAGATTGTAACCAAAAATCTAAAACTAAAGTCGTATGACGACGACTTAAAATTTAAATACCCCTATAACGCGAACATACGCCAGGCATATAGTTTGGTGTCATACTGACCAGTCACATGAGCGCAGAGTGGCGCCTGTGATTGTAGCTTCACGCCAGAATGTTTCCAGCAGGTTTAGGACAGGGGTCCATTAACTTGGTTCCCCCCCCTTTTTGAATTGCAAAAAGGGTGGAGTGAAGAATAAAAAAGTATGGTTTCAAAAGGTGCATAAAAACTGGTGCATAAATATGGGTTGTTTTAAGTACATTTCTAAAGTGGGTTACCAATAACTTTCCCCTTAATATGAAATGCGAAATGCTGCGAAATGGTGGGAGTGCAAAAATCAAGATTTGGGGGCCAAAAAAGGTGCAAAAATGTGCAAAAATAGAAACTATTTTTGGTTTGAAATTTTCCCAAAGAGGGGGAACCAAATTAACGGACCGATTCTTCTTCCCTTACATACAATTTAACAATGTTTTTGATAATTATATAAACAGAAGCCCTAGATCCTAAACCCTATAGTAGGCTAGATCCGCAGTCATTAATCCACTTCCGTGACAATTTAAAACAATCTTTTAAAATGGCAGTTTGCATAATGAAGTTTTATGGGAGCGATTTTATCCCATATTTTTTCAAATGGCCGTCAGGTCGACAGGTGAGCATACTAGCCATTTAAAACCAAATGATTACTAAATTCCCTTATGCAAGTACTTCTTATTGTTACTGTTTTTAAAATTCCCCCTGGTGCACAACTAAAACCATATCAAACAATCCAGTTTAAATACTTTATTGCATTAAAAAAGCATTAAATTAAAACGGCCAATCGCCATCTTGAATTTGGCCGATTGACTCTTCAATTTGTTACGTTTCGTGTCTGTGGGGAACGTATTGGAGACTGCGGATCTAGCCTACTTTAGGTGTTAAATGCCTATGGACAAAAGGAAAAGAAAACTGAATGATGCAAGATAAAAAATATTTCTCTTACAACCACATTTGATGCAATAAATTCATGCCTATAAGACATTTTAAAATAAAATTACTATGGTACAAATAAATTTTTTGT
>JAMZAV010015975.1:0-11453 GCA_024449915.1 Sweltsa coloradensis | reverse complement strand
TCGTTTACGTATCTTCCGATCAACGTGAGAGGATTAACGGAACAAAACACAATATTAAATTTTTTTGTGTTGTAGTGTATATTGTAATGTACGTAATCTGTAACAATACTACGGAAAACAGCCAGTACGAAATGCGTGTAAAGATTGTAAGGTTTACTCAATCTCCGAGCGGAATTTGGGGGTACCTTATTGAGCGTGCAAGCTTCGATACACCTTGGTCACTGCATGAATGGATCTAGCTGATTTTGTTACCAGGATATCAGTTTGAAATTTCAGCGCAATCTATTCAGCGATTCGGCTGATTTTTATAGTACACACACACACCCACACCCATACACAGAATGGCCGGTGTGCCGTTTGAGTTGAATTGTAAACTACGTTCGCTGCGCTCACTCGCCTAATAACTCACAAAATTGTTCGCCTCCGGCGGACCAGACCCCTTGGAGGCCTCTAGTGTTGGTTGCCCCTTATTTATTGTCCCCCCCATTTTAAATCCGGCGGACGCCCAAGAACAAGCTTTAATCTTTGTGGTTATATTTTACACCATTTTCATAATATGGATAAAATGTCTCAGTGCCTCACTCTATTATCTCTTACCGTCTAAAGACGACATTGTATGCCAGACATTGCACCATGCTCTCCATTCAGTAGAAGCCGTTCTGCAAGAGATAATAGAGTTAATAAATAGAACGAAATTGTGTCAGGAGTACAAAACCGAGTGCATCCCATTAATGAATACAAATACAATGTTGAGCCAAACTACTCTATTTTTCTTATCTAAAACAGAGATATTGCTTGACCCAGAAACTGTTGCCAACACACTTCTCACAAATTGTGCAACAAACAATGAGTAAATGCTTTAAAATGTAAAAAAATAAAAATAGGAACGATTCGTCAGAAAGGGTTGCTTGTAAATGAAAGATAGGTAGTGGAAAGTATTAGCGCGATAAGAATCCAGTATAGGCGGCATTTTGCTGAATGTTGTGATGTCAAATCATACAACCTAAAGGTACTGATAATTGCGGCTTCTTTCCTGCAACTGTTGAAACCTTGATCTTGCTCCCCTGCTCATTTTCTGTATGGACTGTATGTGTAACTGTATTATTTTGATTACATAAAAATAAATAATAATTGTCATTATTATTATTATATAATTTTCAAAAAAATGTGCATTTCATTAAATCATCCATTATATGCTATAGGAAACAGTTTTCACTGTAATTTCCTTTGGTTTTTATATGATACAATCTCAAGTTTACTAAAAGTATATGATAGTAGGCATAGTATGCATTGCATGACTTATATTTTAACAATCCATTATACAGATAACAAAGTACATCAATTAGTGAACAAATATAATATCAAGCGGAACATTTAGTTTCGGTGTCTGCAAGTCATAATATTTCAAATAATAGTAGGCTATGCTCTTAAAAAATGAGACGTGTTTTAATTTGTATTGGAAAGGTCAAAGTTTGAGATTTCATATTCATTCATTTCGTCACTTGTAAGTATCCTAAGAAAACGCTTAAGTCCCGCCGCGTTGTTGGATGAGCGTAAGTGGTGTATTGAGCTGCCATGTGTTATGCGGATTTTCTGTTGTTCTATGAAAAAATCATTACTAAGTTGAAGATTTTTTTAAAGTAATTTAAATTAAATAAAAAATAAACTTTAATTTTTAATTTTTTTAATTCATCGTAATTTAAAAAAAGAAAAAAAAATCGTAAAATTGCGATTTTCATAAGAAATAATTATTCGATTGCGCTCAAATTTCCCACGATTATATTAATTCATAAAATTAAGGTTCTGTGAAAAAATCATTACAATCGGATAAAGCATGTAGGTGTTAAGTCAAAGAATTGTTTTAAAAAAGAAAAAACACGTAAAATTTCGATTTTCATGAGAAATAATTTTTCGATTGCGCTCAAATTTCACACGAAAATCTTAATTCAAAAAATTATGGTTCTGTGAAAAACTCATTAAAATCGGATGAAGCATGTAGGTGTAAGTCGAAGAAATTTTTAAACAATCGAAAAAAAATCGTAAAATTGCGATTTTCATGAGAAATAATTTTTCGATTGCGCTCAAAAACGTGACAGTTCTAAGTTCAGAGATTTCGAAGGTCTCTAGGAAATTTCATCGCAATTTGAGTATCGGTTTAGCCGGAATCGTGCTGACAAACACACAAAAATACAGAAAAAAATCATTCCGGATTTTTTTCTCCAGTGGAGTGAAATGGAATCTTCGCTACGCTCGCTACGCTCATCCAATAACGCTCAATTTAGTTTGTATTCGCTCACCAAATGCCAATTGGGGCGTTAACCCCGTAAAAATAAATTGATGGCGGGAGATTTTGTAATTGGATGAGCGTAGCGAGCGAAGCGAAGATTCCATTTCACTACACTGAAGAAAAAAATCCGGAATGTTTTTTATTCTTTCTTTCTTTTCTTTTTTTTGTATTTCTGTCTGTTCGTTAGCAGGATTCCGACTAAACCGACACTCCAATTGCGATGAAATTTTCTAGAGGCTTTCGAAATCTCCGAACTTAGAATTGCACGATTCGAAAAATCGATCAAAAAATTATTTCTCGTGAAAATCGCAATTTTACGATTTATTTCGATTTTTTTAAAAATTCTTCGACTTGTAACACCTACATGCTTTATCCGATTGTAATGATTTTTTCACAGAACCTTTATTTTATGAATGATTATTATCGTGTGAAATTTGAGCGCAATCAAACAATTATTTTCTCTTATAATTGCAATTTTTACAATTTTGCTATGGTGCTGGGATAATGCTAAGGCTTTTACAATTTTCATTTTTTTTTAAGTGAAAGGTGTTTAAGATTAAAAACAATACATCTAAACATTTACCAGACGGATTTTATAATTTTTCGTTTTGTTTGAAAAAATATGATTTTTTTTCCCTTTGCATTGTTTGAAAAATGTATGTTTTTTTGTGAAAAACCTATATTTCCCATATTTTTAAATAAAAAAACTATAAATGTTATGAAAAAAGTGTCCGTGAATTTGTCAGAATAAGACTTGTGAGCACATTAAAAAAAAAATTATCCTTTCATCTTAAAAACTGTAGAAGAAGTAGGAACAATTGTTAGCAAATGTGCTAGAATAAAAGTTTTGAGGTAATAACATTTAAAGTTTATTTTTGGTGTTTTTTGGTAAAACATCAGAAAATCCACATAACACATGGCAAATCAATGCACCAATTACGCTAATCCAACAACGCGGCGGGACTTAAGCGTTTTCCTAGTATTATGTTCTGTACACTATCTGCTTAAGGAGATTTTCATTTGATAACGATCCCATAACAAAATATGGCAGTAATCATTACAAATTTGTGGATCCCACAAAGTAAACACTTAATAATGAACCCCATAATGAAATGCTTACCAATTAATCTGTATGTGGTACTGTGTGGGTGGCAGCAGCTCAAAATGGTACGACTGTGGATCACTGATAAGCGGTCGTATGCCTATTGCCTACTGTGAGTAATACTTTTCAGTTAAACAACCGAATGCATTCACCGTAGAGTGTTAGATTCACGGTTTTACAACATTTTAAAATGACAAGTTTAGTAATATTGTTCTTAATTAGTTCTAGCATTGAGTATAGAACAAATGATTCTAGTTCGCAAATAGTTATAGTTTTAGAAACCTAGTCAAAAGTTGTTTATAATCGTAGTTTAAGTAACAGACTGTATTTAGAGAATAGATAGGCCTATAATATACGTATAGGAGAGCGAATATTCGCAAATACTCTGAAACGAATATGCTTGTCTAGTCTCATGCTACTGCAGACCTACGCTGGGCTCAGGCGCGAATAATCTTTGCCCTAAAACTACTAATACTACTAATACGAGGAACGTCCAACGCTCACGTAAACAACTAGATAAACGGTAAACCTCAAGTCAAGCTTTAGAATAAAGTGTTGTACATTCGAAAAATATATATAAAATAATGTGAACCTATTTTAAAACATTTTACAACTCTAACTTTTTAAATGCTGAAGATGTTTGAATAAAAAAAGAACGCTGAGAAATGTTTGAAGAGAATCAAACAAGCAGTACAAGAGTAGCGACTGAAGCGAAGACTCAGTTTTACTACCCCGAGAGAAAAACAGCTCGAGTATTAGTAATTTTTGTGTTTTGTACATCTGCGCACAAAAATTTAGGACAAACAACTACTAGATGCTCTTAATTAAACTTTTCTGAACTAATAAGCCTATTAACTCTTCGTCAAACCACACTTCTGGGATGTTTCCGATTTTTACTGGGCTTTAAAAAGTGATTTCTATGCACTCTCCTCGTAAACAGCTATACTTTGATACTCGTTTAGGTTTATGAATGCTTTGTAATCTACAATGCCAGTATTCAGTTGCTTCGAAGTAATAATATAATCTTGAAGTAACAAAATCTGGCGCAACTTTCAAGTAATCATTCAATGTTGCAAAAATTACGAATTTAAAATCCGTATCACCAAAATAACTCATCCATCAGCGTGCCGATGAAAAGCGTTCGCAAAACGCGCAAGTCAGAAACGTATCCTCAAATGGTCGTGGGTTCGAATTACGCACTTAGCACGAATTTTGCTAATAACTACCCTTCGCTCTTAAGTATCACCATATAATCTCGACATTAATCAAGTACATTAATATAGACGAATAAAACACCTACAAAATACTCAAAATACTACAAACTAATATTGAAAGACAATGTGGTCACTTTAATGTTTGTCCGTGCCAAGTCCTTCACGCCTAAAACCTCCCGAACAGTGTTGTCAGCTCTGAAAGAAGTCTGACCGGAAGTGACTGACGGCGACTTCCGGTCTCTGCGTGACGTCACAGTGCCATGCTGTCGTGGCCGCGAGATCAGGCCGGTTTTTGTGACTAGTCGCCTGAGCGATGAGTGTGGACACATCTTCTTCTTCTTCTTCTTCTTCTTCTTCTTCTTCTTCTTCTTCTTCTAAGGGTCTCTCTGGTGATTGCTCCTAACTGAATCTCGTTTTTACACCGAAACCAGATGGCGGGAAATTACTTTCCGAGGAAAAGTCATCCATTATCCCTCGTTAGAATCGCTTGCAAGAAAGACCCCTTTTACGAAGCTTAAATAATTAATAATGGTTTTCATTATTAAGGGTTGTTAGGCTATTATTTGGTCGAAGGCGAAGCCCTTTTACATCTCTGGAAATCATGAGCCTATCATTGACTACTATTGTATTTATAGCTTAGAGGCCTAATGTCAGATTGACAAACTGTTGTAGTCAGGTGGCTTAAGTGAATTGTGAATTGTGCGCAATGTTTAGTCTATAGCAGTGTGCATTCGGATTTTGAGTACCTTTAAATAAGTTTTCCATTTTTGTTCGTTTTTTTAGTTTTTGTAGTATTTTTTAGGATGTAAGTTATAAAACATGACATAAAATACGGGACGCCTGAATAACGCCGAATGGAATAACGCCAAATCGATCGTGTGTAGTGTACTTGCCAATTTTCCTCCTAACCTTTCTTTTCCAACACAAAAGAGTAGCGTGGTACGTACACTACACATGATCGACTCGGCGTTGTTCCATTCGGCGTTATTCAGCGCCCCCTAAAATACGAAGATCTAACTTTCAAAAACACATTAATTATGTAAAGTTGAAAACTTTATCGCATTATCTTAAAGCTTCAATGTCAATGTCCATAAATAATATTTGTGGCAAGATGGATATAACGTGACAGTCCCATCTTTCAAGTTTTTCTTTCAAGATTGCTAATGAACCGAGTTAAACATAGTTCCGAAGGATTGATCAAAATGCGGAATATGCTACTAATTTATATCTTCCTCTTAAACGTATGTCACCATACTATAATGATACTCTATTCCTTGTAGAATCATACCTCATGTCCAACCTGCCTCGATCAACCTAGTGCCATCATACCTGTACTAAATATAAGAAAACAAATTGCTTTCAGCACCTGCAAACACTTCCTTCATCTGGCATAAAAAATCTGACGACATATTAATTTTATAGATACGATACAAAATTATAGCTTACGTTGTTGTGACAACCACTATTGTAGAAAATGATAGAATAGTTGTATTATATATTTTGTTATTACCCAATATCACTATGATAATTTAGAATTACTATCGATTTAAGGATAATTTAGTATGTTTTTTAGAATAGTCTGCATTGTGTAATGTTTTAGGTTAGCTATAGTGTTTAGTTTTTTTTTAAGGTTAGGTATAGTTTATGTGTAATAAATATAACCTAGCTGACGATGTATAATATTATTATTTTGTGTTCTGTACGTCAGGTTAATGAAGTTTTATACGTTACTTCTTCAAGTAAAGTTAGTGTCATTGAGTTTTGTGTGAACGTATAGTTTTCTCCTCAAACGAGCTTGTCCGGACTCCGGAGGCAACTGCCGGTTATGCTATGCAGGGTTGGTTGGTTGGTTGCAGTTGTTTTGAGCCGTGTTCCCGGGAGGAGTTGTCTTGGTGTAAGTATGAGGGCTAGGGGTAGACCAACGCAGCTCAACAGAAACTGTGTATATGCCTGGCTTTTTACTGTTCACAAAAGTCATGTATAACTGGGTGAACTCTCTTTCGCTACCTTCATCTCTTAGAAACCGTCATTGTAGCACAGATCATAGACATGTATCATGTGTTGCATTGGAAATAGTGGCGACTAACTTCTAAGTAGGTAAGCGCGGACCATAGAGATACCATACTGTTAGTACTAATCAGAGTCGATAAAGAAGTTTCCCCTTTGGGGAGGTCCCCTTACTCCGAAGTCAAAACGGAATCTAACGCTCTGCGCGCTGAGAGCGGCTCAAATGTGAAACTAATAAAAGCACTGCACGCTAAATACGGTCAGTAGATTATCGATATGCAGTGACAATGCAATAAACAAAACAACAGACGAAAGGTCAAACTTCAATTTTACTTCAATTATATTAGCCCAGGGCCCTAGCCTTTTAAAACGATTTACTTCTGATTTATTATTGTGCTATAAAGTGTTGCGCAGGCGTCACTGACATTTTCGTGCGAAATTAATCGAGATATGGGTTGTTTAAGCCTTACGGACGTAGGTGTAGCCTAGGCCCAAGGCCACAATACAGTTTTCAGACGTAAGTACGCTCTAGGCACTCAAATCGAAATCTTGAACAATACATATTGTCGGCCTAGGTCCTAAGCTTAGGTCTACTCCATCAGAAATATCCTCATTAATAAAGAGAGTTTGCTTTATGCCAAAACATTCGCCAACATTTGATCGTATTTAATATTTTGACGTTTCACGCCATTCGTCGTCAACGACTGTTAACTACTAGTAGAAAAGTGACGTAGTTTTATTGAAGTAGTTCTATCAATCGTCACACAGAATCGCGCAGGACGTTGGATTCCAAACGCCAAAAACCGACTTTTTATTTAACCCAGGGTGGTATAGGGAGTTGGGGGACCTCCCCAAAGGGGAAACTTCTATATCGACTCTGGTACTAATGGTATCTCTATGGCGCGTCCATTAGATTCGTGCTCGCTGCCGAGTTGTAAAACGACAATATTGTGAAGGGGAAAATTGAAGAGTTTCCGGGCGGAAAAAAAAGGGAGGGTTTGACATCTTTTAGGCCCCCCCGTGCCGATGGACCTCCCACCGGAGCCCAAAGAACCCCAGGGGGAAAAAATTTGGCAGAAAAGCTATGGGGTTGTTTTTTTTCAAGGTTTATTGCCCAAAATTTAATCGCATTAAATACGTAAAAAAAACTGTGGCTCTTTAAAAGGTTGGGGGGTGGGGAAATGGGCCCTTTAAAATAAAACTCATAAAAGGGGGGAAAGGGCCCGGGAAGATTTTCGGGGTTAAAAAATTCCTAAAAAAATTTTTCACCCCGGGAAAAATTTCCCCAACTCTAAAAAATTCATTTTCTAAAAATTTCCCCGGGGGGAAAATTTGGGGTGGTTTTATTTGGGAAAACCCCCCCCCCCGAAAGAAATTTGGGAGGGGGCCCAAACGGGGGAGAGGGGGGGGAAACTCCCTTTGGCTTCCCCCCGGGGTCAGGGAATGGGGAAAAATGGGGGTATCCCAAGGAAATGCCCAAAAGGTGCGACCCGGTCGTAGGGATAACCCAAAAAAATACTACCTAGGGGTTTCACACTCGGGTTTCTTGTTTATGGGTTTTTTCCGGGTTCCCCCCCTTCCCCATAGCGCATTTTAACTTTCCCCACCAATTGAAGGGGCCAATTTAATGGGGTTAAATTTACCCTAAAAAAACGAGTTTTTTTCCTTCAAAACGCCCCGAAACCGGGGTTTTTTTCCCAACCTTTTAAAAACCCAAAGTTTTTCTACCTCTTTCCAACTTCCTTTAAACTTCTAAGTTTTTCCAAAGGGGAAACAAAGCTTGGGTCGGGTTTCCCCCCTTTTGACTTTTGGGAAAAACCCTTTAAAAAAACTAGCCCACTTGGTCCCCCTCCTTTTTTAAAAAAAAAAAAAACCCCTTTTCCCTTTAAAAAAATCTTTTCCCTTTTCCCCAAAAAAACCACAAAAACAAAAAGGGGCGAAAAAAAACCACGCCTAAAAAAACCAAAAAAACTACCTTTTTATGTAAAAGACGAGGCCCAAACAATGTGCTCCCGGTTTTGGGGTTTTTTAACTTTTTTCCCGGGGGGACAGTTTTTTTTGTTTCTGTTTGACCCTCTTTCCTTAAAAATTTTGGGGAAGGGGCCTTTGGACCCCCCAACGGGGCCCCCCCCAAGAGAAGGGAAATGATTCCATTTGCATGACTAGGCCTACCTTTGAATAAGTTATAAAAATGGGCCCGGGGGCCCCATTTTTTTTTAAAAACAAAACCCTTTCCTTGGGCCCCCCCCCAAAAACCAAGAAAAACCTTTCCCGAAAATTTTTTAATAAATCGGGGAAAAAAACCCTAGGTTGCTTTGGGAAAAACAAAAAATTTTGGTTCCAGAAATTACAAAAACCCAAAGCCCCGGCCCCGGGGACGGGTTCCCGGGGGCTGTTTTTGTTAATTTAATGTATCATATTTAAAAATAAAAGCATTTTTTCAGGGTATTCCATTTCGAAAACGGGGTTGGGAAACCTTTGTTTTGTTGAAAATCCCTTTCCCCCAAAGAAAAGGGCCAAAATATGGGGGACACGAAAAAGCCCCCCCCCCCAACCCCCCTTTCCTATTTCCCCATTTTAAATTAAACCCCCGGGTAAAAAAACTGGGGGCCGGTTCCCCCAAAAAGTACGGGAAAAAGGGAAAAAAACTTTACAGCAAAGCCCCCCCCCAAAGGGGGCCGGGCAGAAAGGTCCCAAGGGCTGGGAAAACCAGGACGTCGCTGATCCTGGGGGGCCAAAAAAACCCCAAACATTTTTAATTTTCCCTTTTCAGTTTTCCAGTAGGGAAAAGGGGACTACCACCCTAAACCGGGAACGGGGGGGGGGCCCCCCCCCGGGTTTTGTAAACCCAAAAACCCGGGGGTTTCCCCGGGGACTTGGGGCTGAAACCAGGGAAATGGGTTAGGGGAACGGGGAAAGGGGGGAAAAAAAAAGATCTACAGATAAATGTTTTTGTTTAAGGCCCCCAATTTAGGGGGGAAATCCTACGTGATCCCTTTTTACCCACCCAGGGTTAACACTAAAAACCAAAGGGATCAAAAAAGTTTTTTTTTAAAAGTTAACGTAAACTTTCGGGTTTTGGGCTTTCCCACCAAACGGGGTTTTTTAATGTAAAATTTTCCCATTTTGGATAGGAATGGAAACAAATCACAGGGGTTCCCAAAATTTGAACCTTTGGGGATGGGGGGCAAATTTTTAACGCTAAGGGAAACGCTGGGCTTTAAAAGCCCCTTTAAAAAATTTTGGGCGTTTTTTGGGGGCTGAGATCGGGTTGAAAAAGGGTTTACCCCTTTTTTTGGGTTTAGGGAAAAATTTCCCACAATTTTTGTCTAAAAGTTTTTTTAAAAAATTGGGAAAAAGGTAAAGTTTGGGCTTATTTAAACTGTTTTCCTTTTTCATCAAAGGGCCCGGGGCGGAAACTGGGGGGGTTTTTAAATTTCTTTTCTAAATTCCAAATTGTACCCCCTGGGGAAAACAACCGGTTAACGGAAGATAAGAAGGGTTTAAAACTAATTGTGGTTTAAAAAATGTAGTATGTTCTTAAACAGTAAAATCTGGTGCCCCTCTTTTAAAACGCCGTTTTTTGTAAAGTGGCCCTTGGTTCCTCAAAAAAGGGGATGCTCATCCTCCGAGGCTCTGTGGGGGTCACCGGACGGACCCACACATGTTCGCCTCCTTCAAACGACTCTGACTAAAAACCTTTCGCAACCCGTGGTTCGGAGCCAACTCGGTAGGCGGGCCCGCGACCGGGGGGCATCTTTTTTCGGGGACCTCATTCCCCATCTCGAACAGCCCCTACCCCACTTTAGCTTTGCTTCCCCCCAGATCAACCCAAATGTTCCTTGTCCAAAAACCAGCGTTAAAAATTTGCAGGGGCAGTTTGGGATCCTTATTTTACGAAGGTGAAATAATGGTATTAAAAAAGATGAGAGAAAGGTCCCAAAAAAAAGGGTTAAAGGTTTTTTAAAAAATGGTGGAAGAAGAAAAGGATTTAAATAGAAAACAGTCTAGGAGATATGAAAAATAGGGAAGCTGACAAATGATTTAAAAGTGGGTACCTTGGTTTTTAGGAGAAAAAAAAAGAAGGCTATGAAAGAAGGGCATTTTGGGAACTCCAGGATGGGGAAAATCAATATTTCCTTAAAAAGGGGATTTTAAAGGGGAAGGGGGATTTGATTTTGGAAATTTAAAAAAAAATTATTTTTAAATATTAAAGACAGATTTAGGAAAATTTCATTTATTAATATAACAGTATCTAATCTGAAAAAGGAAATTCGTGACCTAAAAAGCACGTACAGAAAGATGGGCTAAAACATTTTAAAAATTGTTTTAGAAAAATTTTGGAAAAATTTTAATATGAAACTGTATATTTTTTGTATTTTTTTAAAATTTTAATATTGAACCTTACCACCCCTACAAAACTTGTATACCCCTTTGCTGATAATAAATGTAAATGTAAAAGTAACTCCAAGTGGAAAAAATTTTCGCTTTTTTTTCCTCCCCTCCCCCCCCCCTCAACTCTCGCCACGACCCAAAGGGGCTGGCCTTGACAACAGGGAAAACCCATCAAAGATTTAATTGAAACAAAAGAACGAAAAATCTTTTTGGGGGTTTTATACAAAAGCAGAAGCTCCCCTATCATCTGATTTTATTTTGTAGTGGAAAATTAAATAATGTAATAAACATTCGCCCCCAATAAGTTTGTTGTTTAAGCATCAAAAGCAATATGTTTTTTTTTTTAAATAATTGGGGAAATGTGTAGACGAAAGTATATAATTAATTTTGCAAAACTTTTTTTATGAAGTAGGGGGAAACATTTTCCATCCCCTTCCAAAAAGGAAAA
>JAMZAV010015974.1:0-10847 GCA_024449915.1 Sweltsa coloradensis | reverse complement strand
CACTTTAATTGAAGCCCTTTGACTTTGTATCAAATATATTTCAACGTTATTTATTATAGCAGCAGTTAATGAAATATTTTGTCTCGTTTGTGCAGGATTTCCGTTCTACGGTTTCACCGGCAGCCCGACAAGAGCCTCCTAACTCGAAACGGAGACTTTGCCGTGGTCTGCCTGGACTGCTACGAGACCCTGCGCACGCAGTCTCTGGAGTACGAGCGCTGGGGTCTACCAGTCGAGAAGAGAGAGTTACAACTGGATCACGCAGCCTCCGCCGCCAGAGGACTCTCCTGAAGCCACTGTCGCTAGGCTGCCTTCGGGGGAGAGATCCGAGAAGCTGGTAAGATCAGGACCCTACGAGTGTTGAATATTGTTTCTTGTGGTTAGCGTCTCTGCTTCCAATGTAGAAGGTCCAGTATTCAAAAACCCGCTGTAGGCAGAAGATTGTTGTTAAGTCATCTCAATTCTTGGCTTGGGACTGTGACGGTGACTTTGTAGTCCATCAACGAGGCACATAACTTTATTGTTTTACTTACACTACTTTTACACTGGTCTCTAGTTGGACATTGTTCCTTCATCATGGTGTTGTCGCCAGCAAGTTTGGCTTAGTGTGCTTTAAATAATGTCTTTACTGATAATCAGATGTGACTGATTGGGTTAGACTCTAAAACAAATTAATGTTATTAATATATTTTGTGAATGACATAAAGAGCTAGGGTGCCAACAGCTTACCTTAAATGGAGTAAGCGCGCCACGAAAGATAACAAACAAATACACAAATAAACTACGTACATACTAGGGATGACATCGGGTACCGGGTACTCGGTTCTAGAAGTTATCCGGAGCCGATTTTAAGATCCGGGTATATTTCGCGGACGTTTTTTAGTCTAATTCACAAGTTAAAATTACGCGCCACGTGGTTGCGGTATTTCCCGCGGAGCGTGTCCGCTGCCTAAAGAGTAACTAGAGTCTACAACAGAGCGTGTTGTAAGCTATCACGTGCTTCCGTCCGTCTCAGCGAGTCGTGCCCAAGCAACGAGTGAGTGCAAGAGAGAAGATGCGGCGAATATTCTTGGGCACTGCCGTCTGCGCGGTGCGAGATGCATGTACGATCCAACCAACTCACACTCACAGCTGACTGACAAAGATGGCTGGTGTAGAAGAAGAATTCACGATGCGATCATCTTTCAAACCGATTCACAAAATTCGTAATCACGACCCATAGGATTTTATTCCTGGGCTTACCTCCTTTCGTTCCCAGGCTTATATTGCGACGAGAGCTTCAGTGCGGGCGATAGGCCTACTAGTAGTGAGAGATTTTCCCACATGCGATGCGTGTTTATTTTCCCTGCTTTCCTGCGCGTAGGCCTAGGCCTACCTACGACGAGTTGCACTGCCTGTACAGTGTAATTTGTAAACTAATCTTTGGTGTAATGAAGAATGAAGATAATTGCCTGGTTATCAACGCGATTCTTTATTTGTGTACGATTATTGCAAAAGTTTAAACCTAGTCAGTCGGTATGACCTTCAACCCAACTAGTAGGCCTAAGAAACGGCGTTTTCCACACATCGTGACGTAACAGGACCCGGGTACCCGGGTAATTCGAGTGCTGGAACCGGTTCCGAATTTTACCACCCGATGTCATCCCTACTACATACTGGTAATCAAAACGTTTTCGGTCCACGTGACCTTCCTCAGCGGTAGGGAGAGAGAGACTAGGGATGACATGGCAGAACAATTAATCGATTCTTGTCTGCATCGATCTAAATTGATTGGAGGAATCGATTCTCACTAGACAGTTTAAATGTTCGTGCGTCGTGTTTTGGGGCGTGGCAGAGCGATGAACCACTGTCCCTACCTCTCCGCCAGACGCTGATGACTGATTGTACATAAAAGCAGGCAGTACGGGCAACAGGCGACGACGCAACTTTGCGAAAATACATCGTTTCGTGACATACGGCGGGCAAGACACGCCATCACGGACTCCGCGGAAATATCGCCGCATATCACGGGTTCTGTGGAAAATTACCACCCAAAATAACTGTGCATTAATTTGAAAGAATTAAAAAGTTTTTTCTTGGGAATCAATTCCGAATCAATTCTTGGTGATTCCAATTTTTGGGAATCGATGTCATCCCTAAGAGAGACTCGGTTGAAAACTAAAAACTAGGCTGGGTGTTGGCTAGGGGTGAGTGAGTGAGTGTGGATTGGGTGATTTGATTTGATTAAGGTCTTTATTGTAAGGCGGGATTAAGGCGGGACAGGGAGGGTTTGAGGAAGAGGGAGGAGAATCACCGGAGGTTTAAGTTTGGCTTTTAGCGGGATTTGCAGACCCACTGGTAGGCCAGTTCCCACCTTCTCAGTTCACCAGATTGTATGGCCTACCCTTCATGACCTGTTTTACAGAGCCCTGTTGTCATCATCAGGTCTATCCCACCCCCATATTATTATGATCCAGCTTTTTTGCACTCCTTCAAAAACATATTACAGTGGAACTTGTGTCCAACAATCACGGCTGTAACGTTTCCCGTCCTCGACACCGATTTGACTAAGTCCCTTCTTTTCCCATTTAAACCAATGGCAATGTTAAATTTTCCCGCTTAACGTCTTTTAAAAGCACCAGCGATAACGATTTCCCGCCTCGAAAAATGAATTTGTAAAGTCTCCTGATCAAAATTTGCATTAGTTTTTACTACGCTGAAACGACTCTTGAAAAAAGGGAAAACATTTATGAAAAATATACGCACCGGACTCCCGCCCGAGTGCATCGACCAAGCCGGGCGGGCCCACCTTGCCTTTTGCCTCATGACCCAGCTGACTTGCTAGTCAAAGGCGCAGGAGCACTGCCAGAGGCGTGGAGTGAGAAAGAGGAGCGAGCCTGTCTTGATAGTCTGTTGGACTGACGTGTCGAGTCTTGCATCATCCACGAAACTCGGGACCTGCGCAGAGATGTACTTTCCAGTATTGATCGCTACCAGCTGATGCGTGTATAGGCGCTACACCAATAAAATAGCCCGGGTGAAATGTAAATCAACAAAATTCAATTTTGTTGTGTGCTCCTCGTTGGAACGATTTTTCCCCCCTGCAATATTTTTTACTCAGTCGAGGTCCAAGGTTCCACTGTATTAATTATTAATTTATGAAAAATGTAGGGGTGTGCGAGAATCGAAATGTCGAGTTTTTTCGAGTTTGTTTTTATACTCGAAGTTTTCGAGTCGAGTTTTAAACATATGAAATCCTATGAAAACGAAAAAGAAAACCCTCATCACAGGGCTCACCGTAGGGCTAGGCCTACGTAGAGAGACCCGGGCCTAGGCTTATTTCAACCTAGGCCTACTTCGTGTGTACTGTGACGGCAAAAAAATAGGCTTGGACCTAGAGACTGCGTGCTTTTAAAATTATTACGATAACAACAACGGAGACTTGGATTTTGGAACCGGGAATAGGCCTAGCCTTGGCCTACACAGCGTCGAAAACAAATATCCTTTATTGGGGGTTTGTGCGTCTATATCACTTATATTTAAGATCAACTATCGAGAAGAAGAATGCCGGTAAACATTCCCTTAATTAATGCACTTTTACGTATTTTAAAATCATAGTTGGGCGTAGTTTGACATGTTTTTTTTTTTTCTTCCTTCAATCTTCCATCTTTTTTTTTTTATTTATTTTTATTATTTAACGTCTATCCTATTCAGATAAAAAAAACTGATTTACAAAGGGGGGACAACAAAAAAAATCAATTACTAGTGCGAAAAAAACAATAAAACATTTTCGTAAAATTTTTTGAAATAGTGCATTACAACAACAATGCTTTAAAACACAAAATTTTTGGGAAAAAATTAAATGATATTATATGCATTCAAGAATGAACAAATATAAAAAAGGGTGGAGAATGAAAAGAAAAAAAAATAAAAAAGAAAAAAAAAAAAAAGGGAAAGGAAAGAAAAGAAAAAAAAAAAGAAAAGAAAAGAAAAAAAAAAAAAAAAAAAAAAACTTTAAAAAGAAAAACGAAAAGAAAAAAGATTTATTAGACGATCCCACTCAAACAATAGGGAGGTTTTTCCCAAAAATCAGGAACGCAAATCGGGGAGTATAATAAAAACCTTTCGCGGAAAAAACCCACCGAACCGAAATTTTTATTTTGGGTTCAATCTTCTTTTTTTTGTGTTAAAATCTTGCTCAATATAAATTATATAAATATAAATTTTTTTAAAAATTTTTCATGTCAAACTGCACAGCAATGATACAGGGACCCCTAAATCAATTTGAAACCCCCATCTTTTGGGCGGAACCAGACAACTAGGCAGAAAAATATAGTTTGAAAATACAGTTTATATAAAAATAAAAACAAAATGAAAAAACAAAAAAAAGAAAAAATCAATTATAAGAGTTTGAAGGAAATTTAAACATTACACAAAAACACAGACAATAATTACAAATAAATAGAAAAAATTTTTTTGCTCTTTGATTCTTTATCTTTGCTTCAATTTTATTTTTAAATTGTACTTTTCCTTTGATCATTAAACGGCTTTATATCAAAAGAATTAAATTTCCCCAAAGGTAGCCTCTGTACAAAAAGATTTTCTAAAGCTTCAGAATTTAATCTAGGAACTTCCAAGATTTTATTAAAGTAGAATTTCATCACGATAAAATTTTTAAAATTTTGGGTAAATACCAAAAAACTCCCTTTCAATATTTGTTGTATTTACAGCACGCATATTTATCCTCCCTCAATGTGAAACAATAGACTGCAAATTTTGGGTTTAAAGGGAAAAAATGAATCAAAAGAGGCAATTCTCTTCTGGAGTACAACATACTCAGTAGAAGGTTTACTGCCCAAACCACTAAGCAATAACAATAACAGAGTAATAAAAAATCTACAAGAACCTCAACATTCTCTCGGTTAAAAAACCTTTCATCTATTATAATTCAATTGTATGATCTTTTTATTACACAATATCTAATGTTTCTTAAAATTTAAATTAAACTAAGAAAATCCAAGTATTTAAATTTCATACCTCTAGAATTACTTACCATTACAATTTAACGTCAAATGAATATCTTTCAGCTTCTACATTACCTTATGAAAAACATAAAATTTGTTTTGCTATAATTTTCAATTTCCTGATTTAAACCAATCACCCCATCCTCTTTAGAACTTCTTGAAGCGTCTTACGATCTCTTCGAAATCCCCCCTTCTAAATAAAAGCCCAAGTCATCAGCATTAAGAATAATTGAGTCCCATTATGTAGATATATATCTATTAAAGAAAAAAAACATGGTCCAATTTTGATCGGGGGGTACCCCACAAAAATAAAATACTTTTGAAAAATTTTTTTGAAAGATTATAAACATTTTTCTATTTAAAAAAAAACCCCAAAATTGTAACAAATAAGGACTTTCGTTAAAACCCGGTTTTAAATTTTTTTAAAAAAAGGTAAAAAAGGTACTGAAACAAAAGTTTTCCCAAGATCAACAAAAACAGCTCCAACCTTACCATTACGTTTATCAATCCCTTAAGATAAAAAATTTTAAATCTAGAAGGCACTTTGCGTTGACCTACCTTTCCTGAAAAAAATGTGGTTTTCACTTAAACCTTTAGATCATCCCCTTAGTAATAAAATCTTGGTAAAAAATTTTCAATAATTTCCCCCCAATTGGAAAAGGTTTATATAGGTCGATAAGAAATTTCCATTTCTCTTTTTTCCCTTTCCCTTATAAAAAGGCTTTCCCCGCCAATTTCAGCTGTGTTTTGGGGAAAACACCTACAAGAAAGAAAGGGAAAATTTGAACCAAAAATCCGACTTTGATGCCTTTCTTTAAAAAATATCGGAATCTCTTGAATTGTTTCAGAGCTTTTAAATTTTAAAAGGGGTTTAATTGCTGAAATGACTTCTTCATTTTTACTTTTTTATGCGGAAGATTCTCGCTCTTTCATTTAAATTTAAACTTACCCAAATTTTATTGAAAAAACTACATCGTCACACAAAACTTTTTGTAAAAAACGCAATTCTGGGTTGACTGTAGGATACCCCATTCTCTGTAAAGAGGGTATGCACACTCTTTTTTTTCTTTTTTACCCGTCAACTTTTTTATAAAAGACCCTAAAGATTTTGAAAAAAATAAAATTATCAAAGAAACTTAAAATGCTCACGCTTAGAAAAAGAATTGATTATTTTACCTATTTTTAACTTTCTTGTTTCCTCCCACGTTGACTGCCTTTTAAAATTTTTAAATTTTTTGCGCAAGTGGTTCTCCTATCGGATTTCCAATTCTTTCTGAACCATGGGGCTGGCTTTCCTTTAATTTTTTAATTTCAAGGGGTGTGCCCTGTTTATTTAGAGGTTCTACGCTATTTTAAAAAACATTTTTAAATTTTTCATCGCACTTATGCCTACCAATTTTTTCAATGGGGCCATTAAGATATCTTCTTACTTGCTTTTCCAAACAACATTTTTATAATTTCTAGTATTTTTTCAAATTTTGGAAGAAATTTTTTTTTTAAACTTACAAAACCCAAAATTACATGATACTTTAAACTACACTAAAACCTGCTAATAAAATTTCAGTGATTTTCATAAAAATGATCAATTAAAGAAGCGACCCATTATTAACCCTAGTAACGACTTTTCAATTGTACCAACCTGTGATTTGTAAGAATTTTTAAAATTTTTTCGGTAAAGTCTTCTTACCAAATCAATGTTTAAACACCTAGAAAAAACAATTCATTAGCTTCCGATTTTAAATTTTTTACTAAACTATCAAAACAAACTAAAATTCTTCAACTTTTCGTGTGGAGCTTTATAAACTTTCTGTAAAAATCATTGGCTTTTTCATTTGGAAGCCAGAATTTAACGACTGCAATCAACTCTATCGGAAATTTAAATTTTCCTCGATACACTTACATGAACTTTTCAGCAAAAAAAACTAACCCTCCCCCCATCCTTACGATCAAATCTTAGCATTTTTAATTGTCAAAAGAAATAAAAACCGCTGGAACAGGGGCTCATTAGTATTTTCAAGCAAGCAAAAATATCAAAATTATACTGTCCCCAAAAATAAACTCCAACTGATCTATGTACTTAAACTTGTATATTGAAGTCCAAGTTCATTTCCTTTTGGCAATACAGCTAAACCATTTGCGCAACATATTTATATTTTGGGGTTTTTTTCGCATCTGTTAAAAAAAATTTGTCATGTAAATTTTATGTACACTTAGAGGGGGAAATAAAAATTTATACAATACCATTCGTCAAAAATCTTTTGTTCGGTTCTTCAGTCTAGACATTTGAACCCACATGAACATTTGAACGCCACATTTAATACGCCAGGTTTGATGACGCGGCTTGAAGTCAAAAACCCCCGAGCAAGCTTTGGGGGCCCGTCGGCCCCGGGTAGAACTAGAGTCGATAAAGAAGTTTCCTAACTTCTAGTTCTATTCCGGGCGGAATATTCAAATGTGCTGAAAAAGATTTGGGGAGCCAAACCCGAATATTTTAATGCAGGGGCGAATTTGGGGGATTTTTTTTTTTTGGGTTAAAACATGGCAGGAGTATTTTTTGGGGGGCAGGAACTATAGATAACATACTGTATAAATATAATTTTTTTGAAATTTCCCCGCAAAAGGGGGAAGGCCTCAATAGCCTAATACAAGTACAATGATGTATTTTTATATGTTTACAACAGAAAAATCGTTGTGTTCCAAGTGGACCTACTAAATAAAAATAAAAAATTTTGAAATTAATACTCGACTCAATACTCGAGTATTTAAAGGAATACTCGACTCAACTCGAATTCAAAATGTGCTACTCGCACACCCCTAGAAAAATGTATTCACTTTTGTTTGCCAAGACTTAAACAAAACACATTCTATCTTGATGCCCACATTTGGCATGTTATCTATCAATGTAGATGTAGTCAATCGTAGGAACATGATTTTTTTCCTCTTTCTTGTGTTGGCAATAAAATAAATAGCTTACAATCTTATGCTTAGTAACGATATCAATATCGCGGGGAAAAACGAGTGTATGCTCAAAATCGATACCCGTCATTGGAAGTTAAAACCGCCCCACCACCGGTACGCATTTCGGCAGTTCAACGGAATGCTCCTCCCACTTCTCCGCCAAGAATGAGTAAACTAAGGGTACAGTAGTCCCCCGACAATTCAAGCTGTTATAGTTCAAAATTCGGCAAATTTTGAACAAAATCATTGGTCCCAAACATCAATATAGGACTTTGAATGTTATTTTATTTGGTTACTTCAAAATTCAGTATAATTCGTATTTCGAAGTCTTATGAGTCCTAAGTGTGAAATTTGACGCGATGAATCGAAGAAAGGGATCATGTTTTTGGAACGAAGTGTAGCGCGTAATGCTGCGGTGTCATGTGTTTGTCCTTGGTCTGCGTAGTTGTAAGTGATGTGGTAAAATGACGTTGAAGAAGAAGATAGAAACTTTGAAGAAAGTTGACCTGAAGAAATCTACAAAAACGAAAATACCAGAACGTTTTATAATACCGGTTTCCATATTTTCTATTTGCCAGCGATCTGCTCAGTCGCGATCTACAGATAGCTCCGCCCACCCGTGCTGCACGAGTGGATCAACCACGCGTGTTCCTCGACGCCGACAGTCAACATTTGTGTGGTGCGTTACTCCTTCCCTCCCCGACTTTGTCTCGACCTTGGTCTGGAATCTGGATATTGTAGTGTAACTCCAGCCGCTGGCTGCTGTGCTAATAAAATGAATAAGATTGCACTTGTGGTCTCGTTATCTTATCTCAGTCATAACTTAAACAAAGCGAGAGTCTCTGACAAGAGAGTCTGGCAAGCGAGCTAGCGATACCTAGTTGGTTGCTCCTGGGATTAGGGGGATGGACAGCATTGTATAACTAAAGAAGTGGGCTAAAAATAACTTTTGCAAAAAAAATTCAAAAAACCAAGTCAACCCTTCCATCAACCAATAAAGTATTGTTACTTACTGCCAAAACATTTTTTTTGCTCTCTTGGAACAAATTAGGCCTGTAGGAGGGTGTTCAACATTGGTGAAGGTCAACTGCTTTTACCTTATCTTTATCGCCGATCTAGGAGTCGACTCCTACTCGATTCCTAAGGCTCCAGAGTCAACTCCAATATTTACTACCCGATGTTATCATTGGTTCAAAGATATTTTTAACAAACTTGCTTTTTTTTTTTTGAATTTTGGATTTTGGATTTTGGTTAATTTGAGTATTTTGAAATTGCTTTTGGTGGGTCCCCTCGACTTTGAATTTTCGAGGGATTACTGTACTGCCTTTAGTTGATGGCGGCCTATGGCAAATACAGTAAATATTTCAGCCCCTCAAAACTGTCCCCCTATCACGTGTTCAGTTTTCTGGAATTTATGTTAAAAACTCCTGTTCTCTCACATTTTTAATAAATAGTTAACGCCTATCCCAGTGCACTCTTAGCACTCCCCTTCCTACGTTGGTTTGGTACTAACAATGGAATAATATCTTCTGTCCCAGGTTCCGCCTGCGCTCGCCACCCGTCCCGGGCGCAAGAACTGTTCGCCCAAGACAACCGATAGAAAGAACTCTTCCAACTCCAAGCCACACCCGCCTTCCGACAAGCCAGACCAAGGTAGGACGGGTCACCGTTGTTGAATATTACCTAGGACCCGAGTTTGAATTGTAACGTCAGTTACTTTTCTTTGTTTTGAGTGGTCATGTGGTCTGATCATAGAGGTTAATACTTGGGCTGGGCACAAAAATCTATATTTGATATCGATAAGTGGGAATATTTTCGATATCGATATTGGCTTAATATCAAAATATCGAAATTTACAAAAAAAAAGCTAAATTTCGTAATGTTGGTGGAGGTGCCGGGTAGGTAGGCCTAGTAGAAATTAATTGAACTTGGCTGGTGCATATGGTGGAGGTGCCGGGTCATAAAACGTAAGTAATTTTTTGTTTTGTTTTTTACAAACAATTACATTTCGATTAGTGATGACATCGGGTATCCGGAAACCGGTTACAAACCGGTTCTATAGCGACCCTGTTCCGACTTTTCAAGTTCTACTATACAACAGTGAACTTCACGGGCACGTTTTCCTGCACAAATGGTAATTCTATACACCATTTTTTGCGGTCTATTTCCACGGAGCCTGTGATGACGTGGCCAGAACTCAAACTGCCTTGAGGCGCGAGGCTGCTACAATGACACTTGACTGTCGGCAGCTGTACGTAACAAAGCGCGGGCGCCGAAGCCAGCTCACTCCCGGACGTACAGTTGTTTCCAAAAAACACGCACGTAAGGCTGATAGATTGAACCAAAATTGGCCATTTAAAACCGGTTCCGGCGTGGAGGAACCGGTTTGAACTTTTTGGACTTAATGTCATCACTTATTTTGATATATCGATATCATTTTGAAATATTTCGTATGATATCGATAATTGAATGATATGTCATAGCCCAGCACTAATTAATACCTGAGCAAGAGAAGTAACTCAGTGCTTTTGAGGTGTCCTACTAACACTAGTTCCCTGTTTGACAAAACACTGCTGCATAATCGGTCATATTGTATGATTAGTACAGAGACTGGGCCTTTGTTATGTGGATAACTAAGCCAATATTATCATATCATCACAAAGGCATTGGTTGTACTTTCTAATTTCACAAGATCTTTGGCTAGAAGCAGGCGCAGTCATTGGCTGAGCCGGTCAGTCTCTTGCTGGCAGCAGAGTAAATACACCTAGCATGCTTTACATGCATGTCTGTCACTTGTTATTGTAGGTACGCATATGTTGTCGGTGTGCTTTGAGTTACTTTCTGTCTACTTCGTTATCTGGTAGTACGAGATATGTTATGTCTGGT
>JAMZAV010015972.1:0-11291 GCA_024449915.1 Sweltsa coloradensis | reverse complement strand
CACCAATTATTTTATACTAACTAGATATTTTCCTTTAAATTCAGGAGTCCAATCGCTCCCATCCCGCCCTGTACGATGCCAGTTGAACCGTTCCGTGCTTACCCGCGTCGGGCCGTGACCGTGCCGTGCCGAGTGCACTCTAGGCAGCAGCAGACGATGCGATGTCGACTGGATACTGCAGAATTACTTGATGCCGAAGCTACACAAAACCAATTCTTTTAATTTTTTACGCGTTTTTAACGCAATTTTGGTACTTTGAAATAGTATCACGATGTAGAAAACAAATATCGATATGGAAATTAATTGTGTGTATCGATATCGATGCAACCTTAATTAATGGAAATCATTTCTGACCTGATCATAAAAAATTCTTAGCTCTAGTCCTAGCTTAGGCCCTATGAATGTTGCATTAAGATTTTGAGCTAGCCTAGGCCCACATGTTGTGTACAATAATAACATTGCAGAAGTTGCTTATAATGTTTTACTTTTAATGTTTATTTAACATTTTTATGTCACATAATCAGGGCTCTTAAAATTTAATAAATGGCACATGCCCGGCTGGGCATGTTGGAGATAATTTTGTATGCCCAGACAGAAAACTTATATTTTTTTTAACAATTAAAATAAGTTATCAGGACATATAGCAGCGTTTTTCTTTGGAATTAGGCCTATAATGTCTTTTATTCATGCCGCCGACTTGTGGCAGTAGGTTGAGTATATCCCCCCCCCCCTGCCTTACCACTCGCGATCTTCCAGAGATTATACTGCGCAAATAATTACCATAACAATTCTACTGTTTTGAATCTGCTAGAAGTCAAAAGCTATTTGGGTTCCAGCCCTTTCCCCCCCCCCCCTCCCCCACTTCATGCCATTGCATCGTGGCCTTGACTAGACTTTGGCAAGATATAAACCAGATGCAAGGAACAGTGAGTGTTATCTTTATTCTTAATGGCCTGCAATCTTGACGCATGGGACCTGTTACTGGACAAAGTACTTATCTTTTTTCCCAGGCTTATCTTGCAATGAGAGCTAAGCATGGGTGATAGTGAGCGACAGTGAGTTTTTTCAATCTAAATTAGCCCGCTCAGATTCAAATTTACGAAAATAATCATAGAAAATGTAATTATAATTTATAACTGAATAGGATAGACGTTAAATAAATAAGAAAATAACACAAAATAACAAAATATCCATAAATAAGACTACAAAATCTGTTGATCCGTTCTGTACCTTGAATATCCGTACAAACAGATAAAATCGGTTAAAACTGCGGCCCCGGGTTCATCACTTGGATAACGTGTGTTACTTTGCTGTTGATAACAAAAGATTGATGTTATTTTCAACTGTGACATTGAGCAATTTTCTCACGCAAGTCTATATATATTTATTTATTTAAGTTTATTTATTTAAGTTTATTTATTTGGACAACAAATAACAATACAAAGTACAGTTAAAGTTTATAACAGTTTTCACCGCGTAGTCCATTTTTGCTAAACATAGACTAGTTGTTACATAAGTATTAATTGGATGAGCGAAGCGAAGACTTCAATTTCACCGACCCCCCAAAAAAATTAGCTCGGGTGTTTTTTTTTTTTTTTTTTTTTTTTTTTTTTTTTTTTTTTTTTCTTTTCTGTCTGTTTGTTCGCTCTCTACCGGGCAAACGGCATATGCGATCTTGATGAAAATTTGACACGACCTTCGTTTTCTCTGAACTTAGACTTGCCACGTTTTTGGGTACAATCGAAGAAATATTTCTCATGAATATCGTACTTTTACGATTTTTTTCGATTTTTAGTGCGATATTTTCGTGCCATTTGGGCCAATTCTGATCAAACGGGTGGGGCTACAACGTTCATATTTCACATGGACATTAAGGTAATGGTGATGTATTGCTTTCTGAAAGAAAAAGTTGAAAAAGTTAGCCAGAATCTAGAGAAATAAAGCTTTTAATATACGTTTTTTGACTTTTTGTGCGATATTTTCGTGCCATTTGGGCCAATTCTGACCAAACGGGTGGGGCTACAACGTTCATATTATACATGGACATTAAGGTTATGGTTATGTAGTACCTTTTGAAAGAAAAAGAGGAAAAATTTAGCCAGAATCCATAGAAATAAAGCTTTTAATACAAGTTTTTTACGGTAAATAATACCAATTGACAAGAAACAAAAGAAACTTAACATTCACCTACAATGCGTAGGCAGCAAAACAAAGCACTTGCAAAAGTAAAGATATCCCACGCAAACTAAAACCTTTAAAAAGCTCATCCATCAACGCGGCGGGACTTTAGCGTTTTCCTAGTATAATATAATATAGGTATTTTACAAAATAGTATAGGCCTATAGCCTATTATATGGTACCTCCTACTAATAATAAAATATAGCAATTATTAGGTAGTTCTGTCTGTCATAAAGTCTTTTATGCTGTAGTATGCCTTTTGTATTAGGAATTTAGTTAGTTCATTTTTGAATTTGATGTGTTCTGTTATGTTTTTTATTGATTGGGGGAGTTTATTGAATAGAGTTTTATTAAAATAATCAGAGTTTTTTTGACCTAGGTTTGTACGATATTGGTTAAGATGGAGGACTGAAACTAGCATAGTATCCAGTACTACTAGCTAGGGCTACTCTTCTTGTTTCAGCAAGAGCCGAGTGCGGGCGGTGGTGACACATTGAGCTACAACCAGCACGTGTATTGTGTGGGTGACTTTGTCTATGTGGACGCCAAGGAGAGAGGCATGGACTTGAGCATTGTCATGGTCGAGCGATTGTGGACCAACAACGAGGGACAACAGATGATGTACGGAAACTATTTCTTCAGGCCGAGTGAAACGTATCACGTCACAACACGGAAGTTCTTAGAAAAGGTAAGGTACCGTAAGGTTGTTAGTTGGTACCAGTTATATCTTACTAGGAAACGCTCAGTTGGACGCGTTGATAAGCGAGCACGTGCTGTAGCTAGACCCACATTGCACATTTTTTTTAATTTTTAAATTTTCGACGTTCGCTGTCCACAGGGCCATGTTTCCAATATTATTTATTATTGCCAAGGTATTTGGGTAAACCCGTGTGTAAACCTTTACTTTGTGGATAAAATCCACCGCCATCTAGAGGACCTTGACTCCATGGGAAAACTATTTAAACTCTTTGGTGACAAATAATACACTGTTTCCTCAATAGTATTTTGATCACTTCTAGGTGGCAGTGCATTAGAAACTTTGCGCGTCTTTTCGTTGCCATGGCAACGTTACTTTTGTTATAATGTAATTTCCATTTACACTGTAAAAAATGTACAATGTTTACAATGTAAAAAAAAAACATATTCGTGACCGGACGGACATTCTAAATGATTTGGCCACCTCAGATTTTGTCGCCGTTTAGTTTGAAAAAAAAACTTTCGATTTACTATAACCCATCCGCACCAGCGCCCCAAAACGCTAGCGCGCCCACGGAAACCGCGCACTTTTGCCCTCTGCACATCGAAGTTGCAGCGTAGTACAGTAAGAACAACGTAATCAACATCATCACTGTCACTATCACTTATTATTACCGTAGCATTATTTCTAGGTCTAGGCCTGTTCACAACTAACAATACACAAATTTGTAGGGAATTTGTAGGGCTATACTATAAGTACGCACTCGCGATCGTGATCACGCCCATTCCTAACCTCAATGTTACTCCCACGCACACAACGCACATTTCTTCTTCGCTGTCACTTTCACTTACTATATCTGCACCGGTTCTACGCATACGATTAAAATCACAACCTTCACCATCACTATCACTGAAATCTGATCCAAGAACTTTCAAAAATTGACTATTTAAGATTGTATTTGCCGAGAACGATGCTTTGGTTGATCCGAATCTGCCATTCTTGACAGTAGTCGGGCGCGTAAGTTTCACGTCGATAACAAAGTCGATTGTAGCTTCAAGTTTTTGCCGTAAGAGTACCAAAGAACACAACTAGATGTCACTACATGTTTGACGCGGGAAATGCAACAAAAAGTACAACAATTGGCCGATAGGAGCTGATACTACTGCAGTTTGAATGGAAGCGCGCGTAAATGCGGACCAGTCCGCTTATGGCTTCCGTGGCCAGGCCATGATTCGCGGACTAGTCCGCTTATGGGTGCAGATGGGTTAATATAACTTTTTAACTTTTTGAACGATTTTGCCACAAAACTAATGGCATTCAATCGGGAACGAAGCTTGCGGATGGTCAAAATTTCAACTCGATCCGAGCCTCCGTTCGAACGTTATGGCGAGACATACAAACAAAAAAACAAAACCAGTGACTATTTTTTCCGGCAGAGTCAAATGGAAACGCTCGCTTCGCTCGCTTAAAAATCTATCAACTTGTTCCCTTGGTATGTTTTTTTCCTGTTTTATTAACCTTTTTGCCTAATGCCTACTCTATTTTATTTGTTGTCAAACTCAAAATACAGAATGTGTGTTGCATTTTTCCATAATCTGTTTGATACAGATCCACCAATCTTTCATTTAAATTCTTAATTGCCACAATGTTTAATTTTCATGTATTCTTTATCTTCAACTAAACTGATGTCAATAAATTAGGGATGTCAATACCCGGAAATCGGGTACCCGCGATCGATACCCGAGATACCCGCGGGTAGTAAATGTTCGATTTATCGTCATACTCATGGGTGTCAAATGATTCAGAAAAGCATTGGCAGTTGAAAAGTAGGATTGGTAAAAGGCCACGTATGTTTTGTGTACGATGACTCAATGGGTTCGGAGCAACTACATCAAGCGGAAAGGAACACTGATTGATTAGGCCTACTACATTCCTTTCATGCGCATATGTACGCAACCGAAATCGGATCGTAGGCTGATCAAGGTCAATCCTTGTCTTTATCCCAATGCATGATCTCCCGCTCCCCGCGCACTATTTCCGTATCAGTTCATTCAAAGTGATCTTCCACTTCACACGAAATTAGGGATGGTACGTGTACACGTTTACTAATTATCCTTGATCAGTAAACTATTTTTATTTTATGCTGTTTTTATCCTGTGTGGGACCAGCCGAACTGTGTTTTCTCATGAATCACTTTAAGTCTACGGTCATTGTTTCATTCATACACGCGAGTAGTGTCCAATTTCAACACCCTTCCCATCTTCACATCGGCAGCTTTGAGTCATCGCAAACTCGTAGGTCTATAGTCAAACGTCGTTACAACCGGGCAGATAACACTCATTTTTTAGTGTTTCTGCGCTCCCGATTACGAAATTCGGTGCATTGGCATCTGTTTTGTCTCGAGCAACCAAATCGTATAGTTTGCTTCAAGGTCAAGCCTTGTTCGCCGCTATCTCTAAGCACCCCCCACCCCCATCCCACCCAACCCACGCCGAATTCCGTATTAGATCCTTCAACAATCTCACTCAATCACTCGTCGCTACAATCACAGCAGCCAGCCATGAGCGGTAGGGGGAGGGGTATAATGACGCGATGTATTGTCTGTTCCGTGAAAAAGATCGCGATGGACAAAGGAAAAAACGGGTAATTCCGGGTAACGGGTAATTCCGGGTAACGGGTAATGGAAAATTGGACCCGTACCCGCGGGCAACGGGCGGGTAACGGGTACCCGGGTACCCGTTGACATCCCTACAATAAATCAGAGCAAAATGTGTGTTACCTGTTACTAGGGATGTGCGATTGTTTGAAATTCAAACTTTAACTCTAACTCAAGTTTGAAGTTCGGAAAAAGTTTAATTTTTTCCTACTGCTTTGTAGTAGTGTGCGAGCACCCATTATTTGACATGTAAAAAAATGGTTCTCAGTTTACAGATACAAATTTTAAAACAAAAAATTGGATGGTGGCAGTGCCGGTCCAGACTTATCGCTATTATTTTACCTATTAAATCTGTTTGATATCCCTTTAAGTTTGGTTTGAGTTCTATACAGGATTACAGTTTGAAAATTTTGTTAAGTTCAAAGTTTGTTTTTCAACTGGGAAAGTTCGAGTTAAGTTTGAAATAAAAAAAAAGTGGGTTTGCACTTTGCACATCCCTAGTTACAGTTAACGTGAAACTAGTAGGATATAATAAAATATGTAAAATGGTTTACAATTTTTAAATAACTTGCCTGTATTCAAATTGTAGGCTAATTTACGTATCTGTTATGGCTAAAAATATTCTGATGTAAAACGAGTTTTTATTTAGGTACCTAAGTGATCTGAAGTGAAAATTGTTCCTCTTTACTGCTGTTGTTACTATATTGCTATGAATTGTTTTATTTATCATTTTTTGTAAACTTTTCTTGTTTTAGGAGCTGTTTAAAAGTGACCAGCATATTGCTATTCCATTGGATCAAGTAAAGGGTACTTGCTGTGTTCTCTTTGTGAAAGACTACTTCCGTTTACGTCCAGAAGCTTTTGCTGAAAAAGATGTCTACGTGTGTGAGTCTAGGTATTCAACTAGAGCACGTGCCTTCAAGAAAATTAAGGTAGGCAATCTGGGCAGTACTACATACTACATATGTAGGGACCCCAAAATTTCGCAAATGGTTTTTAGGCGAAATTTTCCAGATTGTGATGAAACACATTTTTGTGGACAAATTAACCACTTTGGGCCCTTAAATCGTCAAAAAACGTTTGCAAAATGGAGCAAAATTAGACCTGTTTTTACTTTTAAGGCAAAATACAGCCAGTTCTATTGTTATTATTTACTACAATTTAGAAATTAAAAAAGTCCGTCCCAACCGGGAATCGAACCACGGATCTCCCGCATTCCAGACAGGCGTCTTAACCACTAGACCATCAGGACGGGTACATTCTAATCTCTGAATTGTAGTTGCATTATACATCTGATCTATGCATCTATTGTCTTTGCAAACTTTGGGCAAAATCGTCAGTTTTCCCCCCCGTTTTCCAAGTATTTTCTATGTTCTCGCGAGAAAGTAGGCCACTAAAACAGCTGGTGAGCTGCTGGTGACGTCACACCACACATTCGTCCTGCAGGGTTGGCAACATAACAAATACAAACTATAGAAACTTTGTTTCTTGATCTACGAAGTAGAATGAACGAAGTACATTTGAAACTTAACAGCGGGAAATTAAAAAATACGCTGAATTTGAAAAAATACAGTAGAGTAGAGCCTTGCTAATTCGGGCTAATTGTGTCCGGGTATAGCCCGGATTAGTGAAAACCCCGGATTAGACGGAAAATGTTTTTTTATTGTGTATTTTGATACATTAATGCCAATGGTTAGTGTGTGTATCATTCGTGACCCTTCCGCTGTCATAAATACTTCTCTTTATGGCTTTAAAAGCGATAAGAACAGACCAGCTCGACCTTGTGGCTGGCTGCAAACATCGAGAGAAAGAGAGTGAGCGCGATTACGACTGAGAGATATTCTCTTTATGGCCCAGTGCTCATGACCTCGTGGCTGGCTGCATGCATCGAGAGAGAGTGAGAGCGCGCATGCGGCAGAGAGAGACAGGGAGAGGAAGAGCTCAAGAGATTGTGAACGTAGCATGTGTCGAGAGAAACAGCGAGAGCGCGCGTGAGGCAGAGAGAGAGAGAGAGAGAGAGAGAGAGAGAGAGAGAGAGAGAGAGAGGAGTGTAAGCGGAGTGAATTGGAGATTGAGTTATCACTGTAAAATAAACAAAACAAAGATTTGTCCCAATGAAATATGAAGTTTTATTACGTAAAAAAATAGTCGTGGCTCTTGAGTATGTGTCATCAAAGATAGCAGTACCATTCTTACTTACTGACCTAACGTTTTTACAAACACTTTTATATTTATGTCGTTTTGCCTTTTCCATTGTTTAAACAATAGCACTGCACTGCACTGCACTGCGCGTAATAAAAACAAACACGAGTTACGAAACACACTACCACAGATAGGGGATGTGACTGTACTGAAGAATGCTGAGGCAATGCACTAGCAAGGCCGTCTGTAGATGCTCGGGTCATTGTAAGGGCGCGTTGGTGGCGAGGGGGTTGGGAGGGGAGTCAGCCGGCCGGCTAGCCTCGTCTCGCTCGAGCGGTACAGACAGCACTCAGTCAGCTGTGGGCCTGTGGCGTTCTACTCGCTCCATAATGCACGGCTAGCGTCCAGAACTCGAGTACCTTTCATTTAATTATTTTTAAATAATTTTTTTTCGGCCCGGCTCGAATTATCCAGAAACCCGAATTAACGGGGCCCTACTGTAGTTAGAAAAAAATTAATTTTTTAGGTGAAATGGAGCCTTTTTTTTGAGTTTTTATGCTGAAATTAGAGATTTTTTATAACTAAATGAAGACTTTTTTATTTTCTATTTTTCAGGGTCCCTATACATAAGTGAAGATGTGCTAACTTAACCAACCAATTGTGATGAAAATTGTGTTGTTCATCAGTGGTGGCTCGTGGATTATATTGTGGGGGTGCTGCGAAAGAAATGGGACATTTGCCTAACTAAATAGAGGGCACATTATTACCCAATGGTTGTCATGCTCTTAATTCTTATTGAAAAGCTGATCTACATTTTTTGGATGAGCGTAGCGAGCGAAGCGAAGATTCCATTTCACTACACTGGAGAAAAAAATCCGGAATGAGTTTTTTTCTTTTTTTTCTGTATTATTGTGTGTTTGTCAGCACGATTCTGGCTAAACCGATACTCCAATTGCAATGAAATTTTCTGGAGACCTTCGAAATCTCTGAACTTAGAACTGCCACGTTTTTGAGCGCAATCGAAAAATTATTTCTCATGAAAATCGCAATTTTTACGATTTTTTTTTATTTTTTTTAAATTTCTTCGACTTATGAGTTTTTCACAGAACCATAATTTTATGAATTAAGATATTCGCGTGAAATTTGAGCGCAATCGAAAAATTATTTCTCATGAAAATCGAAATTTAACGGGTTTTTTCTTTTTTAAAACAATTCTTTGTCTTAAACGCCTACATGCTTTAACCGATTGTAATAATTTTTTTACAGAACCTTAATTTTATTAATAAATATATTCGTGTGAAATTTGAGCGCAATTCAATAATTAGTTCGTTATGAAATTCGCAATTTTACGAATTTTTTCTTTTTTAAAATTACGATTAATTTAAAAAAATTAAAAATAAAGTTTATTTTTTATTTGATTTAAATTAATTTAAAAAAAATCTTCAACTTAGTAATGATTTTTTCACAGAACAACAGAAAATCCGCATAACACATGGCAGCTCAATGCACCAATTACGCTCATCCAACAACGCGGCGGGACTTAAGCATTTTCCTAGTTAATTTTAACAATAGGTGGAGGCCTAATATTAATTTACTTAAATTATCGGTAGCCTGCCTGTATTTTTCAATTTTTATCGCTAATAATAAGCCAGGCAAACATTAAAGTGTGTTTATCTGTTCACAGCCACAGATTCATTAATTTTGTGTAGGGCCTACATGTCGGTAGGCTTATATTTTTTAGTTCACTTACACTTAAACTTACACTAGCATTCATTGTTGGTTAGTGACGTAGGTATCAGAGTACATTTCGTACTTGTTACGTTACTTAGGGGAAGAGAGAGGGAATTCCCAGCTTCTGTGCACCTAATGGCATGACTTCGCAATGAAGCCAGTCGAGTGGCCGTGAGCTATGCTTCAAGCAGCTTCGATTCTCAAAACTAGAGCTCGCCGTACGTGTCTGCAAATGACATGTTGCCAACTGACAGAATCAGCTGAAAATCACACAGAAAAATTAATAGCAAAATGGAATGTGTAACAACGGTAAAAACAAAGATTTAACTAATTTATGCCAATTGAGTGAATGAGTGGGGAAAGGAAAAAGAAGTCCAAAAATTAGGGGTGTGCGAGTAGCACTTTTTCAAGTCGAGTCGAGTTCGAGTTCGAGTAGTAAAAAACCAACGATCTCGAGTCGAGTTTCGAGTAGTGCATTTTTTTTTTAAATACTGTACATGGACCAGTAGCGGAAAAACAGGTCTAAATAGCGCTGAATGAAACTCCACATCACCTTTTAAAATAATTATGAAGGTACTATTTTAGTATGCAAAGAAAAAAAAGGACAAAACTACCTCTGTCCCTCTAGCACGTACCACACAACAGTACGCAGTAAGTAAAGCGATTTGGCATAGCCTAGGCCAAGTTTCATTTGGTGCTACTTAGTAAATATCAGTGGGTTTGTAGGTAAAATAAAATAGTACTCATTTAATGATTTCAGCAATTAAGTCATCTGTAATTTTCAAACAAAATGACAGTCACAGACATGACATAAAAATTTGATAATGCATGCCCAAGATATTCTCGATTTCGGAATCGTCTTTTCTTTTCGGAACATATTCGGGCATATCTAGAAGAGAAAAGGTGATGTAGAATACTGATTGCTAGGGCTGTGCAAGCAGCAATTTTAAAATTTGAGCAAGATCAAGCAGAAATGAGAATTCCTGCTTGAATTTCGAGCGAGATTGAGCAAAATTCGAGATCGAGCAAGACTCGAGCGAGATCAAACTAATATCGAGATTGAGATCAACATAATAATATTAAGTAAAATGTTTTAAAAATCACCTCAATAGGCCTAGGCCTAGCCTAGGCCCTACCTGAAAGCCCAAAAACGAGGCATTTTGGAAAAGCCATCTCCAGAAGTAGGCCTAGCCTAGGCCTAGGGCCTAGCTAGGCCACAGAGCTCAGTGGCCTAGGTTCCCTGGCTTATCTCGCACAATAATAACATTGCAAGTAGTAAATATAGCGCATTCTTGTCATAAATGTCCAGGGATTCTTCTGATGTATTTTTAATCATGTGGGGAAAACGTTTTAGGGGTAGGGCCTAGGCCTAGATCTATGGCCTAATCTAGCCTTGTAACCAACCAACAAGCAACTTCCCGACGAAAAATCACAATAAGATCGATCAAATTAAGCGGCAATGCAACTTTCATAGCCAAACCTGAAGACAACACATCAAAATCAACATTAATAATGATTTCGTAAAACTGTTTAAAAAATACGCGTCTTGGTTAGGTCGCCCTAGGCCTTAGGCCCTAGCCTAGGGGAGCCTAGGCTTGCGGGATGCTACACTTGGACTTGGACCGTCAACATTGTCTATATTCTCCGTGATAAGTTGTTCACTTGGTTCTATCACTATAAAAAAATGATGCATTTATGCAATTACGACGATTAAACTGTGAAGTGACGCCGTGACAACAGCGTGAAAATCGTAAAAACAAGCATGCAAAGCAAGTATTGAAAATGGCGTCGCTACTAGCTCGTCATCATGACGTCATCATAGCAATTCACCGCGACTACATCGATCTTACGCGATTTGATGGAAGCGCTACTGTTGGATAATCGAAC
>JAMZAV010015971.1:0-7500 GCA_024449915.1 Sweltsa coloradensis | reverse complement strand
GACACCTACTTACACCTAGTGTAAGTAGCTAGCATTAGCCCGTACTCCAAGGTGCATGGATCAGTTTCCTTGTCGGGCTCGTGTTTGAATACCTAACTGCATAACTCACTCGGCACCGAGCCAGCGAGCGACCTTGTGGTGCGCGAGCAGCCTGATGGTGCTGCATAATACAATCATGTTGACATTGTTAATGTTTTGTGTGGCTACTCCCACGCATGTCAGGCAGCGGTGCAATGAATTCACAGTTAAGTTATACAATGATAATAATAATATCGTGGAAAATAAAATCACTTCGCTTGTAGATGGTGCAGAGTCCTCTCGGTTGATAAATGTTTGAAAATCCGTCCTCCGCCATTACAATGTCTAACGTGGTTTATGAGAAATATTACTTCCGTTCAGCTGACACACAACACATTGATTCGTATTCAACCATCATTGATTGATTTACGTTGATTGTCCAGGCTGGACGAGGTGTGGTCTCTCGGGTAGCCTGGAGTCACCACGATGTATTGCTGGGGGAAAACTGCAAGTGCAAGTGACTTGAGGTGTGCGCCTCGGGCAAGGTGAAGCAGACGTAACAAACACTTTCTAGACGCGTTGTTAGGTATCAGTCTCAAGGCAAACTCAAACTAATTTCACGGCCAAGCTAGAGAGAAAACAAGAATCAACGTTGTTGTTTCTTTGCTTCGGTGACTTAAAACGAGCCCCTTCTCACTAAACTCTCCAAACATATCTAAAATTATCCAAAGACTCGATACCGATTGTCTGTCTCTTTCCCCCCCCCGCCCACCACCCCGCCTTACCCCAGCCCCCTCTCTTTGCTTTTCGCCGAGAAAAATCAGCATTTTAAACAGCTATTTTATTTAGTTGTGAAAAAGAAAAACTGATTTACTAGAGAGGAGCTAACTATATGTAGGCCTAGTGGACTAGGGAGGAAAGAAAAAAACATTGCTCACAACTAATGATGACATTGACATGCATCTATTGACATTGTGTTACAGATGTGACTCTAAGCGGAAAGCTGCGCATCTTGGAGCGTAAAGACTGGCTCGCTCAGCCCCCCAACGAAGCCCCTTGGGCGCCTTGAAACTCCCCGTGCCATACGTCATCATAAGGTGAGGATATGTGCAGGCAGGCGCGCAGGAAGGGGGAACAACCCCGCCCCCCCCTTTTGCCCGGACCCCCCCCCCCCCCCCCTCACAAGAATGTTAGAAATCAATCACGCCCCAGGTAGTAGGCGGAAAAGCCTAACAATAGGGGTTTTGGGTAGGGGTGAATTTGGAGTATATCAGAACAATATTAAAGAAAATTGCCTCGAGGAGCCTGAAAAAACCCACCCCGGTTTAAGGGGGGGAAGGGGAAAAAATGGATTTTTCAAATATTCAAAAATTCAAAAATCAAACTAAATTTGACCTAAGATTACAAAATTTTTACATTTTGAGATAAAAGTAAAATTTTAAAAAAAAAAAAATTATATCACCATATTGTATATTAAACCAGATTGCACCTTTTTTTTTTCAAAAATTTTCCCCACTGTGCTGGGAGGTTTAGCCTCCCAGTTAGGGGTTTAAGTGTGGGGCCGTGAATTTGTCAAAACCATTTAGAAGAATGATCTAAAAAATTGGCCGAGGACCCTTTTAAAAAAGTGCTTTCTTTAGGAAAAAAAGGGGGGGTGTACTTAAAGGGTTGATAAAACTAAAAAAAAAATCCGTATTCAAAATTCATTTAGAAACGCCAATTAATGGATTGTAGATTAAGGTCTAAACTTAATTTAAAAAAAAAAATTTTCACCATATATGTAAATCTGACAGTTTAAACCCCCTTTTTCCCATTTCAAAAATTTCCTCAATATTACAAAGTGTATTTTCGCCCCATCTTTTGTAAAAAATTCTCCTAATATTAAAATTTAAGACGAAAACAAGATTTTGTGATGTTTTGGGGGTACATTTTACCAAGGATTTGACCATTTAACAAATTCATCAATTTTAAGAAAGTGTATCGTGGACCCCGTTTTGTTCAAAATTTGCCAAAAATAAAAAAAGGATAAAAAAGTTTTTTACACTTAAAGCAGTTTCCTCAATGGACTTTGCCCCCCATTTTCAAAAGATTTCTAATTTTAAACGAAATTTACATGTGATGACCTTTTTGTTAAAATTATCCTAATAATACAAATTGGGAAAAAAATAAGATTTTGTCATCCCTTGGACTTTTTCACGAAGGCATGTAGGTTATTTTTCTAAAATAGGCTATTTTAAAATTATTCTTAGAAAATAGGTCAAAGACCTTGTGTGAAAAGTCCCCAAGGTTTAAAATCTTTTTTTGTTTTTTAAATAAATAAGGATAATTTGAACTAAACGAGGATCACAAGAATACTTTCGTTAAATGAGTAAATTTTTGAAAATAGCATCAAAATCCATTCAGTGAAAAAAGTACCAAAGGTATGACAAAATCTTATTTCCGTCCTAATTGTATTATATTGGATATTTTAAAAAAAAAACGAGTCTACAGATAGCTTTTTGAAAAAGAGTAGACTTTTGAAAATGGGGTCAAAATCCCTTGAGTGAAATTTACCTAAGGTGTTAAAAACCGTTTTTTTCCTTGTTCTTTTATTGGAAATTTTTAAAAAAACGAGTGGGCACAGATAACTTTCTTAAAATTGAGGAATTTGTTAAAAAAGCATCCCAAAATCCATTCAGTGAAAAATGTACCCAAAGGTATGACAAAATTTATTTTCGTCCCAATTCGTATTATTGGAAATTTTAACAAAAAGACAACAGATAGACTTCGTTTTTAAAATTTAGTAAACTTTTGAAAATGGGGTAAAAATCCCTTGAGGAAAACGTACCCAAGGTTTTAAAAAAATTTTTTTTCCTTTTTCTTATTATTGGCATAATTTTTAAAAAAAACGAGTGGTCACACGATACCTTTCGTTTTAAAAAGAGGTATTGTTAAAAGGGATCAAAGTCCCTTGAGTAAAAAAAGTACCCAAAGCATCACAAAATCTTGTTTTCATCCCAATTCGTAAATTTGGGAAAATTTTAAAAAAAAGATTTGGTCGACGATACACTTTCGTAAAATTGAGGAAAAAATTTTTGAAAAGGGGGAAAAAAGGGGGCTTTCTGATCAGATTTTCATAAGGGGAAATTTATTTTTTTTAAAATTAAAATTTAGACCTAATTTACAAAAACATTAAATGGCGTTCTTAAAGTAAAATTTGAATACGGATTTCTTTTTTTTTAGTTTTATCAACCCCTTTTAAAACACCCCCCCTTTCTAAAAGCAAGCAACTTTTTTTAGGGGGGTCCGGGCCAATTTTTTGAGATCATTCTTTAAATGTTTTAGAAAAATTCACGGCCCCATCACTTAAACCGTAACTGGTAGGTAATCCCCCCAGCACAGTGGGAGATTTGTGAAAAAAGAAAAAGGGTGCAAAATCTGGTTAGATATACATATATGGTGAATTTTTAATTTTTTTATTAAAATTTGGGGTTTTATACAATATGTAATAATTTTTTAATCTTTGGATCAAATTTTGTTTGATTTTTTTAATTTTGAATATTGAAAAATGCCATTTTTTACCCCCTTTCCCCCCCCTTCCGGATGGTTTTTTATGGTCCTCGAGGCAATTTTCTTGTAAATTGTTGAGTATACAACCAAAAAATTTAGCACTCTACCCCCAAAACCCCTAATTGTTCTTGTTTTTCCTTTAAACCGCTTTTCTAAGGGTGGCAACTTCCCCAAAAACAAATTTTCAATTTTTAATTCCCGGCTGTTAAACTTTTTTTTGTGAGTAGAAGTACACATTATGAGCGAAACAAAAACTTCATTTTCTCTGACACCCCCCCCCCCCCCAAAAAAAAAAAAAAGATCTACCTCGTTTTTTTTCTATATTTTTTTTCGCGTTCTCCCGGGAAAACCGGATGTTATGCAATCTTGATAAAAAATTGGGGGGACCTTCGAAATCTCTAAACAAAGGGCCTGCCAGTTTTTTGGGTACGATCAAAAAAAAATATAGGGATTTTTTTCAAATTTGATAGGATAATACCCTCTAAGCCGACGGGACTTTTGATTTCCCACTGCTCCTGAGCACAAAAGAGAAGGGTTGCGAACTGCAAAATTTGTTGGTTTCGGCAGGGGGGGGGGGGGTGGAAAAGGGATATTACCTGGGGTGTGGATGGGGTTGGGGCGAAACCCTCCCACCGGAGGAAAATTTTTTTGTATTTTTGCCCTCGAGAGGGCCCTTTATTCAAAATCCAAAAAATTTTTCCAAAAAAAACTAAAATACTAAAAAAAAAAAGGTTTTAACCCAAATTTCTTGATTGATGAAAAAGCAAAAAAAAAATTTTAAATTTTATTTTAGATTAAAGGGGGAAAAGGGTTTAAAAATCATGGACTTTAAAAAAATGTATTTTTTTTCGCAGCCACCCCGCTTCCGAGCCTTGCTACAAAAAAGGCCCAGGTGGGGTTCATCGTGCGACATGCGCAGACGGGTTTCCCTATTTGAGGGCAACGGTTTGGCGGGAATCGGTACAATTCCTGGGGGGGGTGGGGCTACGCTACAGGGGAGGGGGGGGGGACAGGTGGGCGCACACCCCCTTGGGGTAAAAACATCGTAGCATAGGTGGTAGCCCATTTCTTGGGGTTTTTAGCCAACTCAGTCTCATTAATTTTTGTATTGATCCCCAGTGGTTAATTCCAAAAAAATAATAAGTGGGTGGACGTTTGGGACGTACCTTCCTGGGGGGGGGGGGGGGGGGGGGGCGCCGGGGAGGGCGAGGTCGGGGTAGGGTACCATATTTCAAAGTGAATTTTGCTAAAACAGGTTTCAGGAAAAAAAAACAGCGGGGGGGGGGGGGGGGGGGCTCACCCCCCAACCAAAAACGGGGCCCGGGGGGGGTTTTTGGGTTTTTTTTTTTTTTTTTTTTTTTTTGGTTTTTTTTTTTTTTAAAAAATTTTTGGGGGTTTTTTTTTTTTTTTTTTTTTTTTTTTTTTTTTTTTTTTTTTTTTTCCCTTTTTTTTTTTTTTTTTTTTTTTTTTTTTTTTTTTTTTTTTTAAAAATTTTTTTTTTTTTTCCCTTTTTTTTCCCCCTTTTTTTTTTTTTTTTTTTTTTTTTTTTTAGGTTTTGGTTTTAAGAAAAAAGGGGGGTAAATTCTTTTTCCAAAAAAAAATGGGTTTTTTAGGCAGAAAAAAATACGGGGACGAAATACAATACCGAAATATATGGTGCAGGCAAAAAAAAAATTTCCAACTCGCTCCCTTCCCCGTGGTTTGGGGGCCTGTGAGGGGGGAGAAGTGTTTTCCCCCAAAACTAAGGGCGAGTTTGGCGGTTTGGAGTGCGTTTTGCAAAGAAGCTCGGGCGTATTTTTTATCACACCTTTTTTCATTCACACAGCCTTATCTTTTTTTATTTTCTTTTTTCATTTTTTTTGTCTCCATATTGCCGCCCTCTCTGCAACGAGACTCCTTTTTCCACCCATTTTTAACCCCATTACCAACATCCTCACCCCTTCCCATTAACCCCCTCGTTTTCCCCCTTAGTTCCCCCCATTGGAAAAAGAAAACAGGTGGTAACCACAATTATGGAAAAAAAAATTTGGAAGTTTTCCAAAAAATTTGACGGACATTGATAACTTACGTTGAGTGCCCAAAACAACTTAAAAAAATGGGAAAAAACCTTTTTAAAAAAAAGAGTGGGGGACGAGCCCCCCCGTAACCGGGTTGTCCCTTCGACACCATTTGTAAGGCATGAAAATTTAGCGTTTTGGTTAAATGCAAAATAGTGGGGATAAATTTTTTTAAAAAAACGTCAAAATGCAAAATTTACTAAAAATAAGGTTTACCAATACCAATTGAGAATTGGTTTAGCTTTGTTTTCTAATTTTTAAAGTGACTACTTTTAAAAATGAAATTTTATAAAGCATAATTTGAATTCATTCCTCATTAAAAAACAAAAATATATTTTGGGGGTTTTGGGGGAAAAAATAAAATTATCTAAAAATGCTTAAATTTGGAAAAATTAAGCTAAACATTGGAATAAAAATCTATTTTTTATAGCTTACTTTTTGCCATCGGCAATCTTGACTGGTTGTGAAGAGTTAAATTTTCAGATGATAAAGTAAATGATAGGAAACGTAATCTTATCCCACTAGCCCTGGAATCCCTTTATAATATTTTCCAATCTTTAATAGGGTACCTTTGAGGGGAGTATGATCCGGGTAGACTGAAATTTAATTAATTTTTCTACGTATGAAATTCACAACGGTTGTTTTTTGGGGAGCGAGCGAGCGAAAGACCCCCAAGCCCCAAGATTCCCTTTTCCCACACTGGAGAAAAAAATCCGGAATGTTTTTTTTTTTTTTTCTTTTTTTTCTGTTTTTTGTTGTTTGTTAACACGATTCCGGCCCAAACCGATACTCCGATTGCGATGAAATTTTTTGGAGACCTTCGAAATCTCTGAATTAGAAGCCCCGTTTTTGAGCCCCAATTTTGGAAAAATTTTTTCTCATGAAAATCGCAATTTACGAATTTTTTTAATTTTTTAAAAAAAATTTTTTCGATTTTAACACCAAAGCTAATCGATTTTTTGGTTTTTTCACAAAACCTTTTTTTTATGAATTTGATATTGTGTGAAATTGAGCGCAATCGAATAATTATTTTTTATGAAAATCGCAATTTTACGATTTTTTTTCCTTTTTTTTAAAAAAGATTCATAAGAAAAATTAAAAAAAAAAAGGCAATTTTTATTTAATTTAATTTTAATTAAAAAAATTTTTCGACTTTTTAAAATTTTGTCACAGAACAAAGAAAATCCTCATAAAAAATGGCAGCCAATGCACCAATTACCCCATCCCAAAAACGCGGCGGGACTTAAGCGTTTTCCCAGTTTAAAAAATTACGTTACATTGTCTGTACAGGATTGTTCATCGGGACGTTAACCGGCCATCCGCCGGGCAAGCGTCCTGGGCCCCGACCCAATGATTGAAGAGGGGGTAAGCTGGGCAAGATCAGCCGGGATACGGGTGCTGGGTCATCGACAGGGTCAGCCACTGAGAGCCCCGGCCAGGGGTTTCCTGGACATCCGGGACTGCCTCATGGTGGCCCAAAGGCAGCGCAAGGAGTGGCGCCCAACAAACGTATCGACTCCGCCCTTTACAACGATTGTATACATATTTTAAATTTTTAAAAAACTGTTTTATTTGTTTTCTTTTTAATTTATTTTTGTTTTTTATCAGCACTACAACATAAAAAAATAATTTAACCTATTCCACATTTCCTTTCAAAATTCCCCTCGGGGAAAACCTTGGTGAAAATTCAGTTATGATTGGGGGTGGGGGTATCTAAGTGGGGACCCAGCGACAGTCGCGCGTTTCTTTGGGCATGATTTCCCAAGCAGGCACGGGATATTTGTTTTATCTATGCTCCCCAAAATCCCAAGTCTCCCAAAAAATACTGTAATTTTAAAAGGGAATATTACAGATTTTTTGGATGAGCGAGCGAGCG
>JAMZAV010015970.1:0-32231 GCA_024449915.1 Sweltsa coloradensis | reverse complement strand
GGGGGAATGGTGACTAAGCATTCCTTGGGCCTGACCATCGGGGAAGCACCCGACGTGCTGGGTTGGTTGGTTCCCTTCGACATTTGCGTTGTGCTTCGGGGACGAAATCGGGGCGCTTACCCCTGGGGGTATTTGTCCAGGGTCGTTATCCTACTAAAAATCTATCCATGGGAATATACTCAATTCTAAACGCATTCCCGCAAGGGGGCACGAACTGGTATCATACACAATAAAGTCATCATCATTAATTTTGTTGGTGGTTTGTGGTTAGGTATCTGCTCCAACAAAGGTTCAGGGTTCGATTCCCCTAAAATCAAAGTTTTTTAATTCTGTTTTGGCTTCATTCATCAGTTTTTTTTTGTTGATTGTTGATTGCTTTTTATTGTACATAGATCCCTAGAGAATAACAAAATGTACATTCAGGGATATTATACTTTGTCAAACATATGATCTAAAAAAATACACAATGATTAGTTGCTAAAATAATGAATAAAAAAACATTGTGGTAACTCCAGATTTAATAAAAAAAATCAAAATTAATAAAATCCCTTATCAATAAAAAGCTTTTAATTTGTTTTTTAAAGCAGTCGTAAAAGGGTATTAATTTTTTCAAACCCCAGGGCAGGTTGTTGTAGAGCCGCCTTCCACAACTTCGGGGTTTCCCTGAGCCCAGCTTATAGTTCTTACTGTTAAAGATGCGGTCCCCCGATGCCTGTATCATACCATGAAAGTCAAATTTTTTTTAAAGTAAGCAAAATCTTTGCGAACATGTATAACTGTTTCGTAAATGTAAGCCCAAAGGGTTAGTAACCGAGCTCGGGAAATAGTAGTCTGCACGAATGCCGTTTTACCAACACCCATAGGTACGCCCCGCCGCTTCGTAAAAGAAGTACTGGTAAAAAAACTCTCTTGCTAGAGGAGCCCCATAGTATAATACCGTAACGTAAAAGAGACTCAAAATAGCAGAATAAACAATCTTAGCAGAACAAAGGCCAATACGCTGTCTGATAATTCTAATAGCAAAGCGGGTTTTACTTAGCTTCTTAAAGGTTGTCAGCTTGCGGTCCCACTTAAGTGTTGGGGCTATGGTAAGTCCAAGGGAAGCACGGGTTTCAGCCTGGGGCAACAAGTCCCCCTCGAAGTGTAGTTTTCAGCTTGCTGACTTTACTGGATTATGGGGTTGAGATAAAGAGTGAGTGGTAGTCTTCCGCTTTAAATCGCAAGCTGTTTTTCGTTAAACCCATGCGCTTCCTGGCCCCATTTCTTTTTGGCGGCTTGAGATTCAGTGATGTTTTTCCCCCACAAACGTAAGTAAGTCATCTGGTACATATAACTTCACACCTCGGAGTACACGGTTGTAGATATCACAAAAAAGGGAAAGAATGTTGGCCCAAGTACGGGCCCCGGGGTCCCCGGTAGGGGGTTTTATAAAAGATGATCAAACCCAAAATTGGGCCCTTCCCGTCATCCGAATTCTGATTTGTCCCGATTTTTTCTCTACCCTCCGGGTAGGACGCAACCCTTTTAAAATTAGTTGGAAACCCCAGCTCCAAATTTACCAACAACCCCTTTTGGGGTTTCAGCAGTCAAAGGTTTTTGACAGTCACAGAATACGGCCGTGCAGGCCCAGCGTCGATGGTTTCGCTTAGTTTTCTATTACCCACAAAAGGGCTGAGGTTGTAGTCCCCGCGGAAACGTGTTGACTGTTATAAAGAGCAATTTGATTCTAAATACTGTATGACCCTAGCTTTCACAAGTTTTCAAAAATTTTGGACAAGGCTGTAACCAAGGCAATAGGGCGATAATTCCCAAATCACTGTTTTGCAGCCCTTTTTGGTATCGGGACCACAAGGCTGTTCTTCATCGCTTTGGGAAGACCCCGAGTTGTAGCGAGGGTTTTAAAGATTGTTGCAAGAACACCCCAACCGGGCTGGAAAAATCTACGGATAACGCGGTTTTGGGGAATTTTTATCCCACCCCCAGAGAGAGTGTTTCCCTTTGGGTCCCGGTAATGTTTAGGACTTCAGTCCCTGTAAAGGGTTCAAGGGGAAAAGGCGTGAATGACCAGAGGTCCTCCTCCTGTATCCAAATTTTTGTACTCAGGATCCCCCGAGGGGGGGTCCACTTTAATTATGCTTTCTGCGTGTTAAAAAAAACCTATTGAAGCTTTTGCAACTTCGGGTTGGTTCTGAAAAAACCTTGTTTTCTAGGCTAAGGTGGTGCGAGGCTTTGCTTTTTTTGCCGTGAAGTTCACCGTTACTATCTTCCCGACTGCGGCCCCTCTTGTTTGCTGCTGTGTTTATTTTTTTTATTGCAGTGGAGTGTTTTTTTAGTTCAATAATAGTTTTAACTTTTTCTTTATCTCCCCGTAAAATATTCCTTGTCGGAGTTTTCCAAATCGTCCAATCTTCATATGCCTTCCGACATTTTTTCCCCCCCTTCACTTTTTTGCAGTAACCAGGGCTTGTGTTATCCTGGGTTTAGGGGGTGAAGGGGGGGGTGACCCATCAAAAAAAGCATTTGAATTTTCAAAAAAGGTATTATCATAAAGTTACATATTTGGCTCCGTGAAAACTTCCATCCAGGTTTTTGCGAAATGTTGTTCCCGAAAGTGCGATGCTCCTAACGCTGAAGTTTCTCCGAACTCTTACAGTGTGTAGGCCTAGTCGTTTTGCAAGAGAATTTCCTTCTTTCTGGGGTAGGAGGTCATACCGTCAATGTGGCACCATATAGCCCCCTGGTCCCAGAGCCCGTTAGGGGTTGTTTAAAAGTGACTTTGGGGCCGTCTAGCAACGAAACCCCATAATAAATTTTAGAGTTTTTCTGAAGGGGCCTTTTGATTCTGGCGTTATTCGCGGGTTTTTTTCGCATGTCCTCCACTGATTTTAATTTCCTATTAAAAAATATCGATCTTTGGGTTTGGTTATCCTCCCCTCTCATTTTCTCTCCTAAAGGGTTGGCTTTGGTCGTTTGTTTTAAAGCCCCCCACTGAAAATCTTTATCTGATGGGGGGCCTCTAAATAAAATTTTTATTTATTTATTTAAATTTTTTTTTTTAAAAATATTTTAAAATAATGAGCTAAACTAATTTTGTTTCCCCAATTATTTTTTTATTTTGAAACCATATCCCTTTTTACGGGCAAAACAAAATTTTTCCTTTGGGAAAAAAATGAATCCAACCGCACCTAAACCTAGAGGGTTTGGGGATAATGGAGAAAAATCCCCAAATTCAGTTTTTTGGGGCCCTTTAGGAACCACACCGCGCAGCGTTAACGGGAACGGGTTTTAAATCCGTTTATAAAATTAGAAATTTATCAACATCCTACAGAAAAATATCCCCCCAAAAACGAAATTTTTGCCTCCCCAAAAGAGAAAAATGCCGAATTTATCGGCCAGAAAATAAAAGACACCCCAGCGAGTTTTCAAGGAGCAGGAAACCACGAAAATAATCACATTCGAATTTTTTTTAAAAAATTTTAAAAGGGAAAAAAATTTTGTTAAATTTTGGTTGTAGTGGGATTAAAAAATTTAAAAGTACGGGGGATTTTCCCTTTTGATAGAAAAAAAACAACTTTTAACCGAACCACCAAACGAACAAATTTGGGGTAAAACAGATCCCCCATTCCCAAATAAATTGTGGGGAAAAAATTTCCCAAGGTACAAGGGGAAACCTTTTTCGAAAAACAAGTTTAATTTTTAAGAGAAAAGTGTTTGACCCGGTGCAACCAGTAAGGAAAATTTTTAAAAAAGGGATGTCGAGGGGGGTTTTAAGAGTAGACCCCTTGTTAAAAAAATAGGAAAAAAAACCCCGGGAAAACCGCCCAAGTTGCCGGTCCTTGACGGGATTTTAAACACCCCTCCACCAACCCCGGAAACAAACACACAAACCAGCAAAAAAAAAAATTTTTTTAAACTTTTAATGACGGGGGCCAAAAACCCTATTTCAAACGTTCGAACCCCCTTTTGTTTTTAACTAACGGGGTTTTTTGAATTTTTTAACATTAAAATACCCAGAAAAAAAAACCGCCCGGCACAAAAAGAAAAAATTTTCGTTTTTTTAAACCAAAAACCCGAAAAAAAATAATTTAATTTTTTTTAAGGTTCCCCTAAAACAAAAAATTTTAAAATTTTTTGGGGGGCCCTCGTTTCACCCGTTTTTGGTAAATTTAAAAAACTTTTAAACCCCGCAGCCCCCAACCCGAAAGAACAACGTTCCCCCGAGAAAACTTTTTCCCATTCGGCCCAAAAACCCAATCAGTTTTTCCCCGAAAGGCTTGGGGAATAAAAACACTGCCCACACAAAACCCCACCTGAAAAAAAGAGTTTTCCACCAAAAAAAATTGTAAAAACGGGCCCCGGGTTTCCCCCCCTAGTAAAACAATTTTTCCCAACCAAAGGGGATCGGGGTTTTAAGATACCCCTTTTTCCCACGGGGAAAGGGCAGGGGGAAAAATTTCCGCGGTTTCCCCCAACGGGATTTAAAAAGAGCAAACCGGTTTCCCCAAAAACACAAAGGGAAAAACAAACAAAACTTTTCCAACAAAGCCTTTTAACCAAAAAAAGTTTTTCCCAAAAAAACCCATTTTAATTAAAATCCGTTGCCTACAAAAGCCCTTTTAAATAAAAAAAGCTTTTTTCCACAAAAAGTCTCTTTTAAAACCCGCATTTTCCACCAAAGGACGGGAAACAACGCTTTTCCCCAGCAAACCATTGTATAAAAATTCGTTTTTTCCCCAAAAGGGCATCTTTTAAAAAAATTTTTCCTGTTTCCCCGCAAAGGATCGGGGAATAAAAAAATCAGCTTTTCCCCAAAAGGCATTTTAATAAAAACCGCTTTTTCCCCACAAAAAGGGCACTGTAATAAAAAACCCGCTGTTTTCCCCCCTAAAGGAATCTTTTAAAAACCAAAAACTTTTTCCCCCCCAAAAGGGGCTCTGTAATAACAATCCGCTTTTTCCCACCAAAGCATCTGTAATAAACAAAAACTGTTTCCCACAAAAAAGGCACCCTGTAAAAAAACAATCCCCCTGTTTCACCCCAAAAGGCTCTGTAAAAAAGCTTTTTTTTCCCACACAAAGGAAATCTGAAAAAAACCGGCCGCTTTTTCCCCCACAAAAAGGCATCTGTAATTAAAAAACCGCTGTTTCCCCCAAAAAGGGCCCTTGTAATAACAATCCGTTTTTTCCCACAAAAAGGCATCTGTAATTTAAAAACAGCTGTTTCCCCCCAAAAAGGCATCGGGAAATAACACGAAAAGCGTTCCCACCCAAAGGCAGTTAATCAAGAAAACCTTTTTCCCCACGCAAAGGCATCTTTTTAAAAAACAATCAGCTGTTTCCCCCCCAAAGGCATTGAAATAACAATGGCTTTTTTTCCACGCAAAGGGCATCGGGAATAACAATCAGCTTTAACCAAAAAGGTCTAACAACCAACCCCTTTCCCCCAAAAATTTAAAATAAAAACCCCCCTTTTTAACCTCTTTTAAAACAAATAATTTTCCCCAAAAAAGGCCGTTTGCTTTCCCCAAAAAAAAACTTTGAAAAAAAAATTCCCCACCCCGCTCCTTTTTAAAAACAACCATTTTTTCCCCAAAAAATTTTTAAATAACCCCCCCCAAAAAGGGCTTTAAAAACCCCTTTTCCCACCCCCGGAAACTAAAATTTTTTCATGTTTAAAAAAATTTAAAAAAACAATTTTCCCAAAAAAAAAAAAAAACCCCCCCAAAATTTGTATAAAAAAGGGAAAATTTTGGAAATTTAGAATGTTTTTTTTAAGGGGAATTTTTTAAAAAATTTTAAAAATTTATGTTTCCCCCAAAGGCTAGGCTTTTACTTTTCCCCCAAAAAGGGATTTAAAAAACACATTTCCAATTTTAAAAAATCCCAATAATAAAGTTTAAAAATTAAAAATTAAAATTTTTAAAAAAATTTGAAATAACAAAAAAGCTTCTTCCCCCCACCAAGGAATTTTTGTAATAAAAATTAATTTTGTTTTCCCCCCCCCAAAAGGGCTTTAAACTTTAAACTTTTTTCCCACAAACAAGGTTTTTCTGAATTTAAAATTTTAATTTAAATAAAAAATTAAAAAAAATGGGTTGTTTAAAAAAAAAAATTTTAAAAAAATGCGGGTTTAAAGGTTTTTTTTAATAAAAGAACTTTTGTTTCCCTCCAAAGGCTTTTCCTTTTTAAAAGAGTTTTTTAAAAAGAAGATCGGAAAATAAAGAATTTTTTTCCCACACAAAGGATCTGAATAACAACCCGCTGCCCCCCCAAAAAAAAGGGGCATCTGAAATAACAATAGCTTTTCCCCCACCAAAGGCATTTGTAAAAACAATCCGCGTTTCCCACCAAAAAAAAAAAAAATTGTAATAACACAGCTGTTTCCCAAAAAAGGGCTCCTTTAATAACAACCCGCTTTTTCCCACCAAAGGCATCGGTAATAACAAAACTTTTTTCCCACCCAAAAGGCTCTGAAAATTTTAACAATCCCGGTTTCCCACCAAAAGGCATCTGTAAAAAACAATCAGCTGTTTCCCACAAAAAACCGGTAAAACAATCCGCCTTTTTTCCCACAAAGAATTTGTAAAAACAATCCGCTTTTTCCCACCCAAAGGCTCTGTAAAAAACAACACCCTGTTTCCCACACAAAGGAATCTGTAATAAAAAAACCCCCCTTGTTTCCCCAAACCAAAAAAGGGAAATCTGTAATAAAACGGGCTGTTTTTCCCACAAAAGGCACCCGAAATTTAACAACCCGGGTTTTTTCCCACACAAAGGCTTTCTGTAAAACAAACAGTTTTTTTCCCCCAAAAAGGGCATCTGTAATAACAACCCGCTGTTTCCCACAAAGGGCCACGTAATAACAACCCGCTTTTTCCCCACCCCAAAAAAGGAATTCTGTAAAAACACCACTGTTTCCCACAAAAGACATTTGTAAAAAACAACCCGGCTGTTTCCCAAAAAAAAGGGGAAATCTTTAAAAACACAGCTTTTTCCCAAAAAAGGCTCTGTAAAAAAAATCAAGTTTGTTTCCCACCAAAGGCATCTGTAATAAAAAACAGCTTTTTTTCCCAAAAAAAGGCATCTGAAAATAAAAATCCTTTTTTCCCCACACCAAAGGCTCTGAATAACAATCAGCTGTTTCCCCCCAAAAAGGCTTTGGGAAAAAAACAACCCAGCTTTTTCCCACAAAGGGGCCATCGGGAAAAAACCAACCCCGCTGTTTTTCCCAACAAAGGCATCTGTAAAAAAAACCCGCTTTTTCCCAAAAAAGGGCATCTGTAATAAAAACCCGCTGTTTCCCACAAAAAGGGGAAATCGGGTAAAAAAAAATCACTTTTTTCCCACAAAGACATCGGGAAATAAAAAATTTCCGCTGTTTCCCACACAGAGGCATCTGTAATAACAATAAAAGCTTTTTTCCCCACAAAAAACATTTTTAATAACAACCCTTTTTCCCACAAAAAGGGGAAATCTGAAAAACAATCGGGTTTTTCCCCAACAAAGACCATCTGTAAAAAAACATTTTCCCCGGGCTTCTTTCCCCCCACACAGAGGCATTTGAAATAACAATCGCTTTTTCCCCAAAGAACCTCGGTAATAACAATCCCTTTTCCCACACAGAGGCATCTGAATAACAATCACTTTTTTTCCCCACACAGAGGAATCTGTAATAAAAAATATTGTTTCCCACACAGAGGGCATCTTTAATAACAACCGCTTTTTCCCCACAAAGACATCTGAAATAAAAATTTCGCGTTTTCCCACAAAAAGGGGAAATTGTAAAAAACAACCCCGCTGTTTCCCACAAAGGCTCTGAAATAAAAAATTTCCGCTGTTTCCCCCCCACAGAGGCTTTTCTGTAAAAAACAATCAGCTGTTTCCCCAAAAAGCCATTGAAATTAACAATCCCTGTTTCCCCACACAGGGGGCTCTGTTATAAAAACCGCTTTTTTCCCAAAAGAGGCTCGAAATAACAATTTTTTTTTTTCCCCCCCCAAAGGCATCTGTATAAACAATCCGCTTTTTCCCCACAAAAGGGGCCCACTGTAATAACAACCGTTTTTCCCCACACAGGGGCATCTGTAATAACATCCGCTTTTTCCCACAAAAGAGGCATCTGTAATAACAATCCTTTTTTCCCACACGGGGGCACCCTGTATAAAAATTTTGTTTTTTCCCCACGAAAAGGGCCCACCCTTGTAATAAAACCGTTTTTCCCCCAACAAAGGCCTGTAATAAAAATCAGGTTTCCCCCCAAAAAGGCATCGGGTTAATAACAACCCTTTTTTTCCCCAAAAAAGGGGCTTTCTGTAAAAACAACCCGCTGTTTCCCCCCAAAAAGGGACATCTGAAAATAACACCCAGCTGTTTCCCACCAAGGAAATCTGTAATAACAACCCGCTTTTTCCCCAACGCAAGGCATCTGTAATAAAAAGCAGCTTTTTCCCATACAAAGGCTTCGGTAATAACAATCACTTTTTTTCCCCCCAAAAGGCATCTGTAATAAAAACCCTGTTTCCCAAAAAAGGGAAATCTGAAAATAACAACAGCTGTTTCCCACAAAGAAAATCTGTAATAAAAATCCCCGGGTTTCCCCACACAAAAAATTTTAAAAACAATCAGCTTTTTCCCCCCCAAAGGGAAAATCTGAAATAACAACCCCGCTTTTTCCCACCAAGGCATCTGTAATAACAACGGGCTTTTCCCACCAAAGGCATCTTTTAATAACAACCCAGCGTTTCCCAAAAAAGGCATCTGTAATAAAAATTCCTTTTTTCCCCACAAAGGCATCTGTAATAAAAACCCCGCTGTTTTTTTTTTTTTTGTTTCCCCAAAACAAAGGATCTGAATAACAACAGCTTTTCCCACAAAAAAAGGGCCCAATGTAATAACAATCCGCTTTTTTCCCACCAAAGGCATCTGTAATAACACGGCTTTTTCCCCCCACAAAAGCCATCTGTAATAACAACCCGGGTTTCCCACAAAAAGGGGCATCTGTAAAAAACAATCGCTTTCCCACGAAAAAGGGAATCTGTAATAACAAAGCTGTTCCACCCAAAGGCATCGTAATAAAAAACCCGCTTTTTTCCCACCAAAGGCACTTTTAAAAACAATCACTTTTCCCCCCAAAAAAAGGGAAACCCTGTTAATAAAAAAATGCTTTTTCCCCAGAAAAGGGCCATTGGACCCCAAAGGGTTTTTAACCCGCAAAAATTAAAAACCCCGTTTCCCCCCAAAAAAAGCTTTCTTAAAACCAATCAGCTGTTTCCCCGAAAAAGGGCCATCGTAAAAAAATTAAGCGTTTTCCACGCAAAGGCATCTTTTTAAAACCAATCAGCTTTTTCCCCCCAAAAAGGGGTTTCTGAATAACAACACTTTTCCCCCACCTAAGGCATCTGTAAAATAAAAAAAGCTTTTTTTCTAGCAAACCATTGGTACACAAAACCCAATTTTAAAACCGTTTCCCCCCCAAAAAGGGCCCATCTGAATAAAAACAGCTTTTTCCCGCCCCCAAGGCATCTTTTAATAACAAAAAAGCTTTTTTCCAGGGAAAAGGAAATCTGTATTAACAATTAGGGTTTTCCCCAAAAAGGATCTGAAAACAATCGGCTGTTTCCCCACCAAGGCATCTGTAATAAAAAATAAGCTTTTTCCCAAAGCAAAGGCTCTGTGGTAACAAAACTTTTTCCCCCACCGAAAGGCATCTGTAAAAACAAGACTTTTTCCCCCCCCAAAGGATCTGTAAAAAACAACAGCTTTTCCCCCCCAAAAAGGCATTGAAAAAAAATCAGTTTTTCCCGCCCCGGGGGCATCGGTAAAAACAATAAGCTGTTTCCCCGAAAAAGGCATCTGTAGTAAAAAATTGTGTTTCCCACACAAAGGCATCTGTAATAAAAATTTCAGCTGCCCCCCCGAAAAACCCAAATCAAAAAATAGGCTTTTTCCCACGAAAAGGCACCCTGTAAAAAAACAACAGCTTTTCCCCCCAAAAAGGGCACCCTGAAAAAAAACAGCTGTTTCCCCCCCAAAAGGGATTTGTAATAACAAAAGCGTTTCCCCCGCAAAGGCATCGTAAAAACCCCTTTTTGGTTTTTCCCACAAGGCTCTGTAATAAAAAATAAACGTTCCCCCCAAAAGGAATCTTAAATAACAAAAACTTTTCCCCCCGAAAAAGGCATCGGTAATAACAAAAACATTTTTCCCACGCAAAAAGGCATCTGTAAAAACAAAGGTGTTCCCCCCAAGGCTTTTAATCCCAAATGTTTCCCCCCCAAAAAGGTTTTTAAAAACAAAGCGTTTCCACCCGGTTTGGAAATAACAATAACGGGTTTCCCTCAAAAAGGGGATTGGAAATAAAAATTAACCCCTTTCCCACGCCAAAGGGTCACTTTAATAAAAATCAACGTTTCCCACGCAAAGGGAATCTGTAATAAAAATTTTAATGTTTCCCACCCCCAAAGTCATCCCTTTTTAATTTTAAGTTTTGGAAAATAAAAGCGTTTCCCACCAAGGTTTCGGGTTAATTTTAACCCCGTTAAGGATCAAAGCGTTCTAGCACACCGATTGGAGGTTTAACGAAAAATTTTTGAAACGGACGTTCTACCCTGCCCCCCGGTACTGAAATTAACTGCGTTTTCCCCCCGGAAAGGTACTAAAACGAAGCTAAATGGTTCTAGCCACACCGATTGGGTACTGACATTTAAAACTGGTTTCTAGCACACCGTTTTTAGGTCTGACATTAAACTGGGGTTCAAGCCCACCGTTTTTACTGAAAATAACCCTTTTTCCCCAAAAAGGCCCCCCCGTTGGGTAAAAATTAACTGTTTTTTCCACCAAAGGATCTTTTAATAACAATAAAATTTTTCCCCCACCCAAAGGCATCTGTAAAAACAAATCACTTTTTTCCCCAAACCAAAGGCATCTGTAAAAAACCAAAGTTTTTCCCAAAAACATTTTAAAAAATAACTGTTTTCCCCACACAAAAAAACTTTAACTTTACTTTTAAAAACCAAAATTTAAAAACAAATTGTTAAAAAAACCCCTTAACAAAATTTTTAAACCTGTTCTGGCCCCTTTAAAACCCCCCAAAACCAAACCCACATTGTTTAAAAATTTAAATTAATTTCCTAAAAACGGAAAAAATTCAAACAAAACCAAAATGTTTGTTTTTTGGGGTTCAATTTTAAATCCCAAAATCCGGGGGAAAAAGTTTAAAAAAAGGGGAAAGGTTCCCCAAAAAAAAGGATTTGTAAATTAAAACTTTTAAAATAAATTTTTTAAAGCCCCCCAAAGGTTTCGGAAATCAAAAACATTAAATGCGTTCTAGCCCACCGATTGGGTACTAAAACAGTTAATCTTTTCTAGAACCACGTTTAAAGGTTACTGACGTTAACTGCTTTCTACCGCCCCCCCCCCGGGTTTGGGTTTACTGAAAAGAAAAACGGGTTTCTAGCACACCGTTTGGTAGGGGGGGACATTTTTTTTGTTTTCCCTTTTTCGGGTTTTTTTTTTAAAAATTTGCGAGAAATAAAAATTTGTTCCCACCCAAAAGGGCATCTGAAATAAAAATTTCAGTTTTTCCCAAACAAAAAGGTTCTGTAATAACAATCAGCTTTTTCCCCAAACGCAAAGGCATCTGTAAAAACTTTTAATGTTTTCCCAAAGGGCACACCTAACAAAATAATCTCTTTTCTTCGGTTTTTTCCCAAAAACCCCCCCCAATACAACTTTTTACACATTATTTGATTAACATTACTTACTTAAATAAAACATTGCAAAATTTACTTACTAAAAACGAAAATTTTCCCAAAAACCTTTTTCTGTTTACCTGTGTCGAGTTCACCTAAATGCCTAACCCTCAGGTTGTTGTATTTATAGATACTAACAACAAAAGGTTTTCCCACAATAAAAACCCCAATGATTGTTGCTACAAATCTAAATGTTACCCCTTTTGGGAAAGTTTTTCCCGTTACATTGTTGCCCCGCATTTACAAGAAACACCCTTCCCTTTGGGAGGGGACACACAGTTAAAAAACCACAAGGCACCAGGGCTTCATTAAAATCAAGAGATAGGCAATGGTCAAACTTATTTTCCCACTAGACGAAAGAACATCGGGGTTTTTATCACAGTTTTTCGGGACGTTGTTTAAAATTCGAACTTTGCCCAAGATCCAAAAGGCCCGCTGAATATTGTTGTATTTAAATTTTATATGTTGATAAATTTCGAATTTTAAATAAAACCCAATACGGCGGTGGAGTATTTTTTGAAATTTAAGGAAAAACCCGTTTATAAAATTCGAAGATTAATAAATCAAATGGGGGGATTTTTGTTGTATTTAAGGAACCCTTTGAAAAAAATTCAAATAAAAATAAATCCATGGGGCGGGGGAGTTTTGTTTGTATTGATGAAAACCCGTTGATAAATTCGAACTTTAAAAAAAATCTATTGGGGTGAGTTTTGTTGTATTTAATGAAACCCCGTTGATAAAATTCAAACAACAAAAATTCCATGTGGCGGGGGAGTTTTGTTGTATTTGATTTTTATGTTAAAAAAAATTCAAAATTTTAAATAAATCCATTTTGGCGGTGAGTAATGTTTTATTTTGAGTAATCCGTTGATAAAATTCAAACTTTAATAAATCCATAGGGCCCCGTGGAAATTGTTGTATTTGATGTAATCCTTTGATAAAATTCGAAAAAACGTATCTAGCCAGATCTAGGCCTAAAGTCATCAAAACCTTTAATTTTAAAGCTAAAAATTTTTTAAAAAAGAGGGTTTAGCTCCCCCAAAATATCCTTAGTTTTTCCCCAAGTATTCTTGTTTTTTTTAGAAAACGGAAATATTTCATCTTTTTTTATCTGGACAATACAAAACATTTTTTCCCTTTTTTGGAAAAAACTGATTTTTAAAAACCGCCGCCATACACAAGGGTTTGCTGGCGATAAAAGAGAAAAAAAACCACCACACTTCTAGTTACTAAAGGCGTTTGGGCCAGAAATTTTAGGGGAACACCCATCACCTCTGTTTGACAGCAGTTAAACGGAAGGGGATTGTTTTTTCTTTGGGTTTAAAATTAGAACTAAAAACAACATCCATACACCCAGTTTATCCACCCCCAAAACCCCAAATATTGTCGAAACCATCCCCAAAAAGGGAAAAACCCACCCGTTTAAACCCGATGCCACAAAATTTCTACATCAGATATGGAACCGCGGGAAATATTTTTTTATTCTGTTTTAAAATTGCAAAGATTTCTCCCAAAAAAAGCCCAAAATGTCCACTTTTTCTTGGGGCCCAAAGTTTTCCGGGCCCCCCCCTTTTTTCTTGTTTTTTGGGTTCCACTGTTTTCATTAAAACACGTATACCAATTCAGTGAAACATCCTAGTTTAAAACCTAAAACTATTCCCAACACTGAAAATTTATAAATCAGTGGGGTAAATTGTATTATTCCCGTCTTTCTAGTTTAAAAAAAATCTTTTTAAGAAAAAATGGGCCTTTCCCCCCCCCCCCCTTCCCCTTTAAAGGACGGAAACCGTCGGTAAATTTTAAAGTGGTGTCTTTAAAATTGTACTCGAAATCATAAAAATTTTTTGTTCAAGGGGGGAAAGGAATTTTTTCCCAATAAAAAAATTAACTTTTAATTACCCCAACAAAAAATTTTAAGGTCCCCGCAAATTTATAAGTCTACAAATATCCGACGGGTTTTATTTCTTGATTCGGATTTTTCCCGTTTTCAAACCCCGCATTTGGGGGCAGATTTTTTTTTTCAAGGTTTTCTGCAATGAATTGAGCCCGCCCTTAAACACCCTGGGAAAAGGCCTTCACAATAGAAATAAAATTTTTTTAAATTTCGGATTGGATTCATTTGCATTGGGTTTCATAAAAATTTGGGGGGGGGAACCGGTAATTTTTACGTAAAAATTTAAAGTTACTTTCCCAGTAGATTTTTTTCCAAGCTTAAAACGGGCCCTGCTTTTTCCCAATGGCGGGGACGTAATATACAGCCTTTGCAGTTTTGGCCCAAAATCGCGAGGAATTTTGCCCAAAAAGGGTACATACAAATTTAAAGGGAAAAAAAAAACCCACATCCCTTTTTTTAAGGGTTCCTAAAAAAAGACACTATTTAAATTTTTGTAAATTCAAAAAAATTGAAAAAAAATTAAAAAAACGCTTCAGTTCGTTTTTTGATCATTCGAAAAAATTTAGAAAACAGTATTGCATACGTTCTAATTTCCCACAAATAAAAACTTTTGGGCCCTAAAAATTTTTGTTTTTGTTAAAATTGTATAATTTTAATGAGCCCAAAAGAGGGGCGTCGTTTTTTTTTAAAGGAATCGACCTTGGTTAAAAAACCCAAAATTTTATTTTAGCTTTGCCATTAGAAGAGTTTTTTAAAAAAAACCCGAAATGATGCAAAATTTTTGTTTTATTTTCTTATAAAAGAACATGAAAAAGTTAAAAATTTTTTGTTTTTTTAATTTTAACTTTTTCATAACAATTTCCCTGGTGTAGGAACGGGAACGTCCCCCTTAAAAAAAATCCCAAAAAAGGGAAAACTTGTTCCTCCTCAAGACTGGACACAGCACGATTTTAATTTGGGAAATGAGCGAAAGGACCCGGGAAGCGAAGTTTTCCCATTTCATTACACTGGAGAAAAAAAATCCGGAAATTTTTTCTTTCTTTTTTTTCCTTTTTTTCCTTTTTTTCCCTTTTCTTTCTTTCTGTATTTTTTTTCTGTCTGTTAAACACGTTTCCCGGGCCCAAAACCCGAAAACTCCTATTGCGATAAAATTTTTTTGGGGCCCTTTTCGAAAATCTTCAAAACAAAAGAACTGCCCACTTTTTGGGGGCGCAACCCCCAAAAAAATTATTTCTCATGAAAATCGAAATTTTTTTTTTAAAGATTTTTTTGGGGGGTTTTTTAAAAAAATTTCTTCCGGACTTAAAAATCCTACATGCTTTTTTTCCGATTGTAATGATTTTTTTCACAAAACCTTTAATTTTTTAAATTTTGATAAAATTCGTGTGAAATTTGAGCGTAATAAAATAATTTTTTCTTATAAAAAATCGAAAATTTTAAAACGTTTTTTTTTTTAAAATTTCTTTGTTTATAAACACCTACTTTGCTTTATCCGATTAATGATTTTTCACGAAACCCTTAATTTTAAAGGGAATTAATATTTTGTAGGTAAAATTTTGTGGAAATTTGGGGAATAAATTTTTTTTTCTTATAAAAATTTCAATATTTACGTTTTTTTTCCCTTTTTAAAAAAATTTAAAGTTTAATTTAATATTTTTTTTTAAAAAGTTAATTTTTTATTAAAATTTTTGATTTAATTTTAAAAAAAATTCAACAAAGTTCTGATTTTTTCAAAAGAACAAAAAAAAACCCCCAAAACACATGGCGTTCAATTCCCCAATTACGCTCTTTCCAAAAACGCGGGGGGGATTTAACCCTTTTTCCTAGTATTAAAAACATTTTACGTTAAAATTTTTCCAAATTTTCTTTTTCCCACTAGTTTCGGGAGCCACCTCTAAACGTGTGTTTTCTCCCCAAAACAAATTTTTGGCCGTCAAAGCCCAGGTATAAAAAAAAAGTGACTTGCGTTTTCTTTGACTGTGAATGGGGCTAAAAAAACTACTCATATCGCCGACTGCGATTTTTTGGGATTATCAAAAATGCGTACCCCTTAAAGTAGAGAGAGTTTGTTTTTTGACTATGGGGGTTTTTTTTATGTTGCCTCGGTTTGACAGGGCCCCATTGTCGGCAGATCGAAGGATCTATTTTGTTTCCCCATTACATTACTTGCTTGAGATATTTTTTCGATTTATAAATAGATTTTCCCTCTCTGACCCTTTTTTAAATAAATTATCACAATTTTTAAAATTCATCAATTCACTTAAATTAAAAAAAGTAGAAGTAAAAAAAAATTAGATTAAAAAAAGAAAAAAACTATAAATTAAGTAAATTATTATGGTCCTGAAAAAAATATTTAGAAAAAAATTTATTTCTTCTTAGAAAAAATTTTTAAATGACGGTACAAAAAATATTGTACAACCCTTTTACATTTTTTAAAACTTACTTCTTTTAAACACGAAAAAAATGAGCCAAATAAGCAACTCCCCGGAAATATTTTTACTAACAAAAATAATGGTAAATTTTTTAATATTTGAAAAGCCAGTTTTTTTAGCCGAGCTGGGTTTAAACCCGGGTTCCCCCATTCGAAAAACCGAAGTCAAGCAGAATGGGCGTGGGTCAGGGTAGAGGGGTTACCGCTCTCCCCTTTGAAACTCTGTCACCGCTGGTTAAGCGATGGAGATTTTCGAAAGCTAGTGTAACGGTTTTCTTTTTCTCCTGCGTCTGCTGGGGAATTTCCGGGTTAGTGGGGGGAACCTACATGACGCCCCAAATTTGGAAATTTTTGGGAAAGGAGTAGGCTAGGGTCCCGGTGTGGCGGAATATGGTCCATACCCCATCATTACCCATTAGTATAAATATTTTAGCACAGGTTTCCCACTAGTAAAAAGACTAAACCAGCATGACTCATGGGGTAAAACAGCTAGAACATTTTTAAAGAAAGGGAAGTATATTTTTTACCAAATTCTACAAAACAGGAAAGGGAAATTTTACTAAGCCAAAATATAATTCGTTTTAAATTGGCCTTTAAAATTTAAAACTTGTTTTAAGATAGGGTTTTTAAAAAATTTAAATTTTAGAAAAAAAAGCCAGAATATCATAGCAACGGTAAAGATCAGCCGGTATATTAATCCCTATTACTTTATGTTACTTCGTTGTTATGAAGAATAGAAAAATAAAACTAAAAAGGAAGGTTAGGTTATTTAACAACCCAATTTAAAATGTTAAAATTTTTATTAGCCCCCCAACGGTAAGGTCAACTGGTTAAAGTTATTAAATGTTACTTTGTTTTTTATGAAGAAGGGGAAAAAATTTGTTAACAAAGGTTATTAAAAAAATTTCAATTTAAATGTTCAATTTATAAAATTTTAACGTTAAGGATCACTGGAAATATTAGTACTATTATATGTTCTTCACTGTTTAAAAAAGAGCCCAAAAAAAAACTTGAAAATTTAAGGGTTATTAAACAACCTTTTTTATAATTTATAATTTATAAGAATTTTTACGTTAAGGTTTCGCGGGTATTTTAAACCCCCTATTATATGTTATTCATTTGTGTGTTTTTCTTTTGTGCCCCCAAAGTTTTAAAAACTAGGACCACCCGCCCCTTTTTTCCCCCCAAAAAACGGGAAATCAATTTTTAAAATTTTTAAACCTCTTCGGAAAATTCAAACTGTTTTTAACCCCTTTATCTAAAAATTTCCTTCAACACTTTTGTTTTTTTTGTTTAAAGTGTTCGTAGATTTAAATGTTTTGTGACTCCCACACTGGCTAGTACTTGACTCGGGAGCCTCGTGAGGAGGCTACGTTGTTGTTTATTTTTTTTTATATTATTGAGTTGTATATAAATTGACCCGCAATTATGTTAAAGCTGGGTTTTTTTTTTTTTTTCAGGTTTTATTTTTTTTAAAACTTTTGGAAAATCTGTATTCTGTTGTAATAAAGGGATTATTATTAATTTATTATTATTATAAAAAGAGACAAATAAAACTTGAAGGGAAGGTTATTTAAAAACCCCTTTATAAAAGTTTTAATTTATAAGAAGCAACGGTATAGATTTAGCCAGTATATTTAAAACTATTTTTATGTACATCGGGGGGGGGGGGGGGGGGGTGAAAGGGGTGATAAAATAAAAAATTGTAAGTAAGGTTATTAAACCCAAACCCAATTTTTTAATGTTATAATTTTTTAAGAAGAACGGTTTTAGAAACAGCCAGTATATTAAAAATATTAAAATTATGTTACTTGTTTTTATGAAGAATAGGCAAAAAAAAAACTAAATAAAGGGAAAGGGTAGGTTTTTTTAACAACCAATTTTTAATGTTTTTTTTTTATCAGGGCCCAAGGTAAGGATAAAATGGTTATATGTTATTTTATTTACTTTTTGTTATTAAAAAGAGGGCAAAACTTTTTAAAAAAAGGTTATTAAAAAAATCAATTTAAAAATGTTTAATTTTTTAGAAAACAACGGTAATGATCAGCTGGTATAAGTACCCATTTTATGTTACTTCACTGTTTTAAAGAAGGACAAATAAAATTGGGAAGTAAAAGGGGTTTTTAAACAACCAATTTTTTAATGTTTTTTAATTTAAAGTAGGAAACCAAAAAAAAGATCAGTTTTGGTATATTAACCCATTTTTATGTTACCCCTCGTTTTGTTTTGAAGGAGTGAAAAAAAAAACTTGGGAAGGGAAGGTTTTTTTTAACAAAAAATTTTTAAAAGTTTATTTTAAATTTTTGGAAAACAACGGGAAGGGGATCAGGTATTATAATTTTAAAACAGTGATATTTAAATTCACTGCATAAAGAAGACACAAATAAAAAATTGTAAATTTTGGGTTTTTTAACAAAACAAAAATTTTTAAAGTTTATAATTTATAAAGGGGAAACCCAAAGGGTAAGGATAGCTGATATATTAATACTATTTAGGGTTTTTAAAACGGTTTTTTATGAAGGGTAGGAAATAAAACGAAATTAAGGTTATTTTTAACCCAACCCATTTTAAATGTTATTAAATTTATTTGAAACAACGGTAAAGGGGTCAGGTAGTATATTAAAACTATTATATTATGTAACTTCGTTGTTTTTAAGAAGAGACAAATAAAAATTTAAGGAAAGGGTTTTCAAAAAAACCCAATTTTTAATGTTTTTAATTTATAATTTCAAAAGGGAAAAGTCGGCCGGGGTTTTAAAAACTATTGGGAATGTTACCCTCATTGTTAGGGAAAGGGGTGATAAATAAACTTGTAAGTTGGTTATTTAACAACCAGTTAAAAAATGATTAATTTATTTTTTGCAAAAAGTAAAAACGGCCGGGTTTTATTAAAACTATTGTATGTTACATCGGGTTTTTAGGGAAAGGGGTGATGAATTAAAACTTGTAAGTAAAGGTTAATTTTCAAAACCCAATTTTAAAGTTTTTAATTTATTTAATGCCGGTTAAAAAACCGCCGGTTTTATTAATACTTTTTAAAGTTTAAACGTTGTTATGAAAAGGGGTGATAAAAAAAATTGGGAAGTAAGGGTTTTTTAACCCCCCAAATTTTTAATGTTATAATTTATAAGAAGCAACGGTTTTTAGAAACAGCCGGGGTTTAAAAATTATTCTATGTTAATTTTGTTGGGCATGAAGGGAAAAGGGAAAAAAAAAATAGTAAGAAAAATTTTTTTTAAAAAACCAAAAAATTTTAGGTTATAATTTATAAAAAACAAAAGGGGAAGGGTTTAGCTTGGGTTTTTAATACTATTATATGTTACTTCACTGTTATAAAGAAGAGACGAATAAAACATTGTTAGTAAGCTTTATTAAACAAACAATTTATAATGTTAAATTAATTTTTAAGAAGGGAACGGTTTTTAAAATCAGCCCCGGTTTTATTTTAAAATTTTTAATGGTTTCTTCACTGTTATAAAAAAAAGAGACAAAAAAAAACTTTTTTAGTAAGCTTTTTTAAAAAAAATCAAATTTTAATTTTTAAATTTTATTAAAACCAAAGGGAAGGATCAGCGGTTTTATTGGTACCCACGTTACCGTCTTACTGGGGAAGGGGGGGGGGGGGGGGGGCGGGGAAGGGTCCCATTTTTTTTTAATTTATTTTTTTTTTTAAAAGGGGAGACGGGGAATAATAAAATATTTATACTCCGGGTTTTTATTGGGCATTGTTGGCTTTTAGGGGTTTTTAAAATAGGGGGGGGTCCCCTGAATTTTGGGATACGTGTTTTTGAAAAGAAAGCAGTAGAAACCAAAAAGTACAAGAAAGAGGGGGTCCGGGGGGTTTGGGCCCCCAAAAAATTGGACATTTTTAGGTCATTTGTGTAGAAAAACTTTGCCCCAAATTTTTTAAAACCCGAAAAAAAAATATCCCGCGGTTCCCTATCGACGTAGAAATCTGTGGCAAGTAAAAATCGGCATGTTTCTCTTTAGGGGATAGTTTCAACAATATTTCGTTTTGGGGGATGGCTAAGTTGGGTGTATGGTGTTGATAAAGTTCTTTAAATTTTTTCAACGGTTAAAAACCGTTCCTTTTAAATGCGTCAGCAGAAGGGGATGAGTGGGTTTCCCCCCAAAATTGAGCGGGCCCTTTAGTAAAGAAGTGCGGGGGGTTTTTTTTCTCAGTATATCGCTGCAAACCATCTAGTGTCATGGGGGGTTGGAATTTCAGTTTGCTTCGAAAAGGAATAAAATTTTTTTATTTTTCCAGATAAAAAAGAGAGATATTGCAGTTTACTAAAAATTCCCAAAAAATATTGGGGGAAAAACTAAAAATATTTTAAAAGTGACTAGCATCCCATAATTTTAAAAAACATAGCTTAAAAATTTAAAGGGTCTTTACTTTTGGGCCCAGATCTAGGGTAGATGACGTATTTTGAATTTTCCCCAGCGGGTTACATCAAAAACAAAAAAACTCACCCCCATTTGGATTTTTTAAAATTCGAATTTTATCAAGGAACATCAAAACGACAAAAATCACCGACATATGTATTTATTAAAAATTTGAATTTTATCAACGGATTACATCAAATACAACAATATCAACCCCGCCATATGGTTTTTTAAAGTTCGAATTTTTTCAAAAGGATTCAAACAATTTTCAACAATTCACCGCCATAAAGGATTTATTAAAATTCGACTTTTTTTAAAAGGGTTTACATCAAAAACAAAAAAACTCCGCAATATGGATTTTAAATTAAAGTTTCGAAAATTTTTTCAAAGGATTTTTCATCCCAAAAAACCCCAAAAAACCCCCCCGCCATATGGATTTATTAAAATTCGAAATTTTTTCAAAGGATTACTCAAAAAAACATGAAAATCACCGCCCTAGGATTTTTAAAGTTCGAATTTGGTAAGGGTTACACAAATAGAAATAATCCCCCCGCCATATGGATTTTTTAAAGGAAACGAATTTTCAAAGGTTACATCCCAAATACAACAAAATCACCCCATTGGGGTTTAAAAGTTCGAAATTTATCCCAAAGGATTACATAAAATAAAACAAAAAATCAAACCCCCGTATGGGTTTTTTAAAAAATTCGAATTTAATGAATGAATTTCATCAAATACAACAAAAAATCCCCCGCCCTATGATTTTATTTTGTTCCCAATTTTTTTCAAAAGAGGGTTTTCCCCTTAAAAAACAACAAAACTCACCCCCCAATGGTTATTTTTAAAGTTCGGAAAAAATTTTCAACATTTAAAAAAAATACAAACCCCAAAATTCCAGGGGCCCTTTTTTGGTCTTTTCAAAGTTTGAATTTAACAAAAGTCCAAAAAACTGTGACCAAAAACCCCGATCGTCCGTGTCTAGGGGGAAAAAATTTGTTTTTTGACCCTTTGCCATTCTCTAAGATTGTAATGAATTGCCCTGGTGCCTTTTTTGGTTGTAGGGCTGTGTTTTCTCTCCTAAGGGAAGGCTGTTTTTTTGGAAAAAGTAGGAACAAAGTAAAAGAGTAAAATTTTTCCAAGGGGAAAGGGGATTTAAGTGTGCAACAATCCATTGGTTGTTGGTGAAATTTCTGTTTTTAAATATCTATAAATACAAAAAACCTGTAATTAGGGCATTTAGTGGGGAACCCGACACAGGTAACAGTAACAGGGTTTTTGGGAAATTATCGTTAATAAAGTATTTTGCAATGTTGTTTGTAATGTAAGTAATGTTAATAAATAATGTGTAAAAGGTATTGGGGGTTTAGAAAAAAAGAAAAACGAGATTTTTTGTTTAGGTGTGCTTGGAAAAAACATTAAATGTTATTACAGATGGGCCCTTTTCGTGGGAAAAAAAGCTTTATTTGTTATTTCAGATGCCCTTTTTTGGGGAAAAAAGCTGATTGTTTTTTAAAGAGTCCTTTGGGGTTTGGGGGAAAAGCTGTTTTTTTATTCAGGGTTGGCCCCCCCCTTTTTGTGGGAAACGCCCCCTTTTTTTACAGATGCCTTTGCGTGGGAAAAAAAGGGTTTATTGCCGAGTTTAAAATGTCAGTAAACCTAAACGGTGTTCAGAACACAGGGGTTTAAATGGCAGTTTCCTAATCCCGGTTTTGCTAGAACGCAGTTAGCTGTTTAGTACCCAATTTGGTTGGTAGGCGAACGCAGTTTAAATGGGCAGTACATAATCCCGGGGTCTAGAAAGCAAATTAACTGTCAGGACCTAACGGGTGGCTAGAAAGCATTTTTATCTTTGTTTTTTACAGATGCCTTTGAGGGGGAAAAAGCTGATTGTTTTTTTCAGATGCCCTTTTTGTTTGGGGAAAAAGCTGATTTTTATTTCAGATGCCTTTGCCCTGGGGAAAAATTGGGGGGGGGGTTTAAATTTCTTGCCGTTAACTTCCGTACCTTTCGGGTTGCTAAACGCGGGTTTTTTTGTCAGTACCTTTAACGGTTTTGGCCCCAGAACGCGTTAAAATGTCAAAATAAACCCAATCCGGTTTTGCTAAAACGCATTTTATTTTAATAAACACATAAAGGTTTTGCTTTGAACACATTTAAAATTTTTGGGCCCCAGTAAAAACGGGTTTGGGGTGCTTGAACAAATTAAAAGGTTTTTTAACAGATGCCTTTTCTGGAAACAGTTGATTTTTAATTTTCAGATGCCTTTGGAGAAAAAAAGCAGCTTGTTATTACAGATGCCCCTTTTCGTGGGAAAAAAGTGCGTTTTTACAGATGCATTTTCGTGGGGGAAAAGCTGGGTTTTTGGGGGGAACAAGGGTTATTGTTACTACAAGCCTTTGCGTTGGGGAAAAAAGCTTATTTATTACCCGAAAGCCTTTGGGGGAAACAGGGAGATTGGGTTTTTACAGAGCCTTTGTGTGGGGAAATGCTGGGTTGTTACTACAGTGCCTTTGCGTTAAAAAAGATGATTGTTATTTCAAATGCCTTTGGGGTGGGGAAACGCTCATTGTTAAATTTAAAATATGGGCCCTTGCCCTGGGAAACAAACTTTTTTGTTAACCGATTTCCCCTTTTGGGGGGAAAAAAGGGGGTGATTTTTATTTCAGGGGGCCAATGAGGGGGGAAAAAAGCTGATGGTTATTCCCGGGTGCCTTTGTGGGGGGAAAAAAAGCGGTATTTTTTTACAGATGCCTTTTTGTTGGGGAAAAAGCGGGAAATTTTTTATAAATGTCTTTGGTGGGAAAAAAGTGAAATTTTTATTTCAGATGCCCTTTTTTGTGGGAAACAGCGGATTGGTTTTTAAAGATGCCCCTTTTTTTGGGAAAAAGCTGATTGTTATTAACAGGGTTTCCCTTTGTGTGGGAAACGCGGATTGTTTTTACAAAAATGTCTTTGTGTGGGGAAAAAAGCGGATTGTTAAATTTCAATGCCTTTTTTGTGGGAAAAAATGATTGTTATTTCAGAAGTAATCGGAAAACACTCCCGTAGGTATAATTGTGGGGTTTTAAAAAATTTTTTTTGAATTACTTTTAGGTGGAATAATTTACATTTTAAAAATTTTAATCTCGGTATTTTTTATTTTTTTGAAAAAACGTTTTATGTAAACAATTTAATGCCCTTTTAACCTTTTGTTTGTTTTTTGCTGTAATTTTTTAAAAAGAATCGTTTGGTAAAACGTTTCATGTAAACAATGTATGCCCCTATACGTGTTTGTTGTTTTGAAATTTAAAAAAAACAGGGAAGGGTTTTTTTAAAAATGATATTGTAATATTTAAAACCCCTTTTATTTGTAATTGTCCCTTAAAAAACGTTCCCTTTTAAACAATGTATGCCATAAAACTTGGGGTTTGGTTTTTTAAAGGGGATTTAAAAAAAAAATCATGTTAGGTGGGAAAATATTTGTTTAAAATTGAACCTCCCGTATTTTGTAATTGGGCTTGAAATAACCCTTCTTGTAAACAATGACGGCCCTTTTCTTTTTGGGGTTTCGACAACCGCTGGTCAAAAAATCACCACTTTTTGGGGCCCAGAGGGGTTTTAAAGGGGGGAAAAACCCTGTGGTGCCCGGGGCAGAAATAGTCACGCGGGTAAAGGTGAAAGGAAAAAGGGGGGGTTTTTCGCGGGCGTGGGTTTGTCCCCGGGGGCTATGTAACGTTCGTTTTGTCCCCTTTTCGTCCGGTTGGGAAGGTCGTCAAGGAAAATTGGGGGGGGCCCCACAAGCTACCAGAGCTCCATTCTAGTTTCCCGGGAAAATAATATACTACCCCTACTTGCCAGCTGATGTTTGCGAGATTTAAAAAACGCCACTGTTTTTTGTAGTCATCACCAGCCCCAAAACGAAATGTAAAAAAGTACCTTGGATAGGCCAGGGAAGGGGCCTTTGGGATCATTTACAGAATGACAGAAGGCATGGTAATGAAAAACCCCAAAAAAATAAAAAAATTTACTTAGTTCATCTGATTCGCAAAACCCTTTTTCAGGCTGGTTTTTATTTTACTAATGGGTATTTTTTAATCATTTTAAACTTAAGTTCAAATTTTTTACATTTTTATTTTCTGTGAGCTTTAAAACGCAAAGAATATTGTTCATTTTGTTTTGGCAGGGTTTTAATTTTTGGGGCCCCCGGATAATTTTTTTAAAATTTTTAGTTTTAAACTTTTTTTGGCCCCTTTTTCCGTTTTGAAACCCGGGACCCAAAGGGGAAAATTAAAAAACCAAACTCACGGCCCAAGGGCCCGATCGAGGGTACGTTTAGGAAAGATTTACGTTCGCTACGCTCACTCGTTTTAAGAACGTTATTTCCCCAAAACAAAAAAAAATACAGAAGCAATAAATTTCAATACAAAAAAACTTAAAAGTGAATTTTTTTTTAAAAAACGGGAACACCCCAAAAACCCAAACATTTTTGGCCCCTACATTGGGTTTTCATTTTAAAAGTTTAACAAAACAATAAAAAAACCAAGGTTTTAATAAACAATATCATTAAAACACCTTACAAGAATGTTTTTTCAAATACAAACAACACAAAAAACCAAAATATAAAGACCCTACATTGTTTTTCATTTTAAACGTTATTTAAAAAACAATAAAAAAAACAGAGGTTCAATTTTCCAAAAACAATTATTAAAAAATAGCATTTATTTTTTTTTAAATACAGCAAAATTTTAAAAACCCCAAATAAAAGGCATACGTTGTTTTCTATGAAAGTTTTTTTTCAAGGGCAATAAAAAAAAAGGTTCAATAAATTTAAATTTTCATTATTTCCACCTCGCATGATTTTTTTTTAAAATTTAGAACAACAAAAAAAATATTTTGGCACACATTTTTTTACATGAAAGTTTTTTTTCAAAACCCAATTTTTTAAAAAAAAAGGTTCCCAAAATTACAATACAATTTTTTTACACACTTACATGATTTTTTTTTTAAATACCCGGCCCAACAAAAACACAATATATGGCATACATCGGTTTTCCCAAAAACGTTTTTTTCAAGACAATTAAAAAATACAGAGGTTCAAAAAATCACAAAGTCATTTTACAAAACCCTTTCAAGATTTTTTTTTAAATTACAGCAACCCAAAAAAACCAAGTAAAATGGCATACATTTGTTTTTCAAGAAAAAAATTTCCCGCCAATAAACAAACCAAAGGTTTTAATTTACAATTTTCATTATTACACCCAAAAAAATTATTTTTTTAAATACAGCAACAAAAAACACTAGTATAAGGCATACATTTGTTTACATGAACTTTATTTCAAAACAATAAAAAAAATACCGAGGTTCCCAAAAAAAATATCAGTATTTCACCTAAATTTCTTTTTTTTATTTCCCGCCAAAAAAAAACACAAGGGATATGGAAAACATTGTTTTTCCCTAAAATTATTTCCCAAAACAATTTTTAAAAAAAAGAGGGTTTAATATTACAAAACATTATTACACCTAAAAAAAGATTTTTTTTTTAAAAACAGCAAAAAAACCCAAAACCAAAAAAATGGCATACATTGTTTAAAAGAACGGGTTTTTTCCAAAAAAAAAGAAGAGGTTTAAAATTACAATATCTATATTACAAACCCCCAAAAGATTTTTTTAAATACTGCCCAAAAAAAAACACAAAATATATGGCATAAAATCGTTCAAAAGAAAGTTTTTCAAAACAAAAAAAAAATACAGAGGATTCCCAAAATTACAATATCATTATTAAACCTTCATAATTTTTTTTTATTTACAGCAACAACAAACCCCAAGTAGATGGCAACATTGTTTTACATGAACGTTAATTTTAAGACCAAATTAAAAAAAACAGAGGTTTTAATATTAAATATCTTATTACACCTTAAAAAGGGTTTGTTTTTAAAAACAGAACAACAAAAAAAAAGTATTTTGGCATACCTTTTTACAAAAACGTTTTTTTCAAAACAAAATTTCAAATACAGAGTTCAAATTACAATAAACTTTATTTTCACCTAGGGATGATTTTCTTAAAAAACCGCAACAACCAAAAAAAAGTAGATTGGGCAAAAAATTTTTTTACCAGAAAAGGTTTTTTTTTCCCAAGGGGCCCAAAAAAAAAATACCGAGGGGTTTAAAAATTTTCAATATCAGTATTCACCTAACATGATTCTTTTTTAAATACACAACAAAAAACACAAGGTTTATGGCATACATTTTTTACATAACCTTTTTCAAACAATTTTTTAAAAAAAAAAGGGTTTAATATTACAATATTTATTTTACACTTACATGATATTTTTTAAAAATACCCGCAACATATAACACAAATTATGGCATACATTTTTTACATGAAGTTATTTCAAGAAAAATAAAAAATTTCCGAGGTTTAATATTACAATTTTTATACAAAAAACAAAAACAAATATATGGCATACTCGTTTCCCTGAACGTTATTTCAAAAACAAAAAGGGAAAAAACTGAAGGGGTTTTAATTAAGTATAATTTCACCTTTTCCCTTTATTTGTTTTTAAAACAGAACCAAAAAACACAAGTATTTTTGCCCTACTTTGTTTTTCATAAACGGTTTTTTTAAAAACAATAAAAATAAAAGAAATTCAATATTAACCCCTAAATTAAAATTGCCAACCCCGGTAAAATTGAATTATTTTTTAATACCGCAACATCAAAAAAAGTTATGGGCCCTAATTATTTTTCATGAACGTTATTTTTAAGACAATTACACCCAACAAGATTTTTTTAAAAACAGCAACAACAAACACAAGTTATGGATACATTATTTACAAGAAAAATTATTTAAAACCAAAAAAAACAATACCGAGGTTCCCTTTTTAAAAAAATCATTATTTCCAACATGATTTTTTTTTAAAAAAACAGCAAAAAAAACACAAGTATATGGCATACATTGTTTTTCAGAAAAATTATTTCAAGACAATAAAAAAAATCCCGAGGTTCAAAATTACAATACCCAATTTTCACCCAAAATTTATTATTTTTTTAAAAACAGCAACCAAAAAAACAAATATAAGGCCAAAACATTGTTTTGAACGTTTTTTTCAAGAAATTAAAAAAACAAAGGAATTTCCCAAAATGACAATAACAGTTTAAAACCCCAAAATGGGTTATTTTTTTTAAAAACAGCAACAAACAAAAAACAAGTATATGGCCCCTTTCATTTTTTTACAATTAAAAGTTATTTAAAACAATAAAAAATAAAGAGGTTCAATATTACAATTCAGTAATTTTCACCTTTAAAATGATTTATTTTTTTTTTAAAACACAAAAAACAAACAAAAAGTATATGGGATCATTGTTTACAGAAAGTTATTTTAAGACAATTAAAAAAACAGAGGTTCAATATTGGGAAATAATTATTCCCCCTAAAAAATTCTTTTTTTTAAATACAGCAACAACAAACCAAGTATATGGCATAAAAATGTTTTTTCAAAACGTTATTTCAAGCCAATAAAAAAATACCGAGGTTTAATATTACAAAATCAGGATCAACCTCACTGGGTTCTTTTTTAAAAAACAGGGGAACATCAACACAAGTATAAATTTCATACTTGGTTTTTCAAGAACCGTTATTTTCAAACCAATTAACAATACCGAGGTTCCAAAATTTACAATATCATTATAAAAACTTACATGATTTTTTTTTAAATTTAAACTACAACAAACCCCAAAATTTTATGGCAATAAAATTGGGTTTTCATGGAAAAAATTTTTTTTCCAAAACAATAAAAAAAAACCGAGGGTTTTAATATTACAATATCATATTTCACCTAACAGGGTTCTTTTTTAAATACCCGCAAAAAACAAACACAGTATATGGCATAAAATTTTTTCCCTGAAAATTATTTCAAGGGGCAATTTTAAAAAAAAGAGGTTTTAATATTACCAAAAATCATTTTTACACCTTTCATGATTTTTTTTTTAATTTCAGCAAAAAACCAAAACAAAAATATGGCAAACATTGTTTACCATTAAGGTTTTTTTCAAGGGCAATAAAAAAAGGGTTTTTAAAATTACAAAATCATTTTTTACACCCAACATGATTTTTTTAAAAACAGCAACAACCAAAAAAAAAGTATAGGGATATAAATTTTTACAAACGTTATTTTTAAAACAAAAAAAAACAAAAAGGTTTTAAAATTACAAATCATTTTTAACCTTTTTTCCCTGATTTTTTTTTAAAACAGCCCAAAAACCAACAAAAAAAAATTGGGAAAAATTGTTTACATTAAGGTTATTTTTAAGACAAAAAAAAGAGGGGTTTTTTTTTAAAAATATATTATTACAAACCCCAAAATAAATTTTTTTTTAAAAAAAAGCAACAACAAAAAACAAAAATATTTTGGCATTTATTGTTCACATGAACGTTATTTCAATTTCAAAAAAAATACAGAGGTTCAATCTTTTCAATATCTTATTAAAACCTTCATATTTTTTTTATATACAAACAACAACAAACACAAGTAAAATGGCATCATTTTACATGGGAAAGTTTTTTTTAAAAAATTTAAATAAAAGAGGGGTAATTGACAATTTTTCATTTTACACCTAAAATGATTTTTTTTTAAATACAGCAAAAAACAAAAAAACAAGGGATATTTGGGATACTTGTTTCCCAAAAAACGTTTTTCAAGACAATTTAAAAAACCCGAGGTTCAATATTAAAAATTTTCAGTATTTTCACTTTTCAGGATTTTTTTTTAAATTTAAACAACAACAAACACAAGTATTTTGGCATTTCATTGTTTACATGACGTTTAAATTTTTTAAAACAAAAATTAAAAATACGAGGTTCAATATTTTTAATACCATTATTAAACCTTTTTTGGGGCTTTTTTTTTTTACAGGGAAAAAACAAACACAAATATATGCCATACATTTTTTTCAAGAACGTTATTTCAAGCCAATAAACAAAAACCCAGGTTTTAATTTACCCTTTTTCATTTTTTACCCTTACATGATTTTTTTTTTAAAACGCAACATCAAAATCAAGTAAATGGGATATATTTTTTTTCCCTGAACGGGATTTCAAGACAATAAAAAATACCGAGGTTCAATTTACAATATCAAATATTACCCCCTAACTTGATTTTTTTTTAAAATACAGCAAAAAACAAACCCCAAGTATATGGGATAATCGTTTTCAAAGAAAAGTTATTTCCCAAACCAATTTAAAAAAAACCGAGGGGTTTTAAAATAAAAAATTCATTATTTTCACCCAAGAAGATTTTTTTTAAAACCAAAAACAACAAAACAAGTATTGGCATAAAACATTTTTTACAAAAACGTTATTTCAAGCCAATAAAAAAATACCCAGGGTTTTAATATCACAATATCATTAAATTTCACTAAAAAGATTTTTTTAAATAACCCGCCAAAAAACGGGGGCGGTAGGTTTTATTAACATACCCTTGTTTTAGGGAAAGTTTTTTTCAAGAAAAATTCAAAATGGAAACTGGGAAAAACCCAAACTGAAAATAAAAAAACCGGGTTAAAAACAAAACCGGGGTCAACTCAAAGCAAGCCCCGAACCCAAGCCAAGCTGAGCTGGGCCAAAACCCAAACCGAGCTAAACCAACCGGTCTTTAAAACAAGCCCCGGGGAAAAGCAAGCCCGAAAAATAAAAACCCAAACCGGGGTAAAGCAAGGGGGGGGGCTCAAAACAAGCCCGAACTAAGGCCCCAAACTGAGGTGGGCCGAACCCAAAACTGAGCTAAAAACAAAAACCCAATCCCGGGTTAAACCAAGGGCCCGGGGTGAAGTAAAGGGCCCAAAAAAAACAAACCCAAGCTTAAAATTTTTTGTGGGGTTCCAAATGAAATGAAGTCTTCGCTGTTTTGCTCATCCAAAAAAACCTTTTTTTTTAAAACGAAAAAGTTTTTTTCCTTTTTAAAGGGCATTTTTTTGAAAAACTGTTTCGTTTTAAAAAATCATCAAAAACTTTTAAACTCCTAAAATCGTGGGTTTTTTTTCTAAAAGTTTTCTCCCTTTAAGGTCCCTTTTTGGGGAAAATCTGTGCCGGGTTTAAAACATCCCCAATGCTCAAATTTTTATATCTACTTAAAAATCCTCTTTTGCCCGTGGATAAATTGCCTTTTGTATTGCGATAAAAAAAGTTATTCTATATTCCCCCATTGAAACGGTAAAGTGAAATTTCAACTTTTTTTGGGGGAAAAAGGGTGGGGGGGGGGGTGGGTTTTTTCCCCAAAAAATAAATTTTAAAATTTTTTGTGTGTCTTAGTAAGCCAAAAGAAGGAAACAATTTCGAAACGGGTTTTTTTATGTTGTAACCAACTTGGGGGTTTGGTTTTTTATACGATTTGGGTGAATAACAAGTTTGTTAGACCCAAATTTATATTGTGCAAAATTTTTTTATCGAGTCAAATAACAAGATTTAGATAAACCCAAACTAGTTCGCTGGATTTTAATTAGGGATAAGGAGCATAAAAAAAAAATTCAGATCGGATTTTGTATAACCAATATTTTAAATTACAAAATTTTCAAGGCGGGGGATACGGAAAAAGTGGAAAAGGCCCAAAATATATATCTTGACTTCTTACTTTTTGTTTACATTCATTAAAAGTAGTGTATTAAATCCACTTTTCGTACTACTATATATTTCGGTGGAGCTATCCCCTAGTATTAATTTTGTTATATGTTCATTGATCCTTACCCAGTCTGACATTCATTATAAAAAATAGTTTGTAATTAATTTTACCCCGCCTTTGGAATTTTACTACTATATATTTCGGGGGAGTATTTTACTTCCCATGAATTTCTTTATATCATTTTACTCCTTAGAGTCTTTACATTCCCTTATAAAGTAGTGTTTTGAAATAACCAGAGGGGTCGTTTCTACTATATATTTCGGTGGGGACTATATACTTACTATGAAAAATGTTTTTATGTTTTTTAATCATTTAATCCTTCCCAGTTTACATTTATTATTAAAAATGGGAAATATTAATTACCAGTGGCTCGTACTACAAATTTCGGTGGAGCAGGGGACTACCAAAGAATATGTTTAATTTTATTCCTTGACTCCTTTCGAGTCTGACATTCATTATAAAAAAGTAGTATTTAAAATACCCCGTGGCTGTACTACCCAAAATATTTCGGTGGAGGGTATGGGACTACTATGAATATGGGTTTTATGTTTATATCATTGACTCCTTTTCGAGTCGACATTTTTTATAAAGAAGTTATTGATATTCCAGCTGGATCGTCTACTATATATCTCGGTGGGAAACCATACACTATTGGGAATATGTTATATGTTTATATTTTGACTTTCCCTTACGAAGGTTTTGACTTCAATTTAAAAGAATTTGTATTGATATTTCCGCTGGTCGTTTCTACTTTTATATTCTCGGGGAGCTATTTCACTAGTATGAATATGTTTTATGTTTTATCATTAACAATAACGTTACTAATATATCATATTTATGTTTTTTGCCGGTTGATCTTTAAACCCTTTTCCCTTTTGTTGGGCCTATACATTCATTGAATTTAAAACTATAACTGCAAGTTTTATGAAATATGTCATTCCCTTTCCCGACGTTACATATTTTAATAAAGTAATGACAGCCCGGCCATTTTTTCCCTTCATTACGATGTTATTTTCGTTTTATACATTTGGGGTAGTTTTTTTAAAAAATTTAATTGTAAGTTTTTTTTTGGGGGGGGTTCGCCCTTTTTAACAAGGAAAAATAAACATTATAGCA